>JAJIYU010000734.1:0-44860 GCA_030144865.1 Tinospora cordifolia | reverse complement strand
TAATATGCATGCATAAATTCAAATATGAATCAAATCTAAAACTGAAAAATATTTTAGCATGCTCAAACTGAAATTATTCATGATTTCAAAAATCAAACAACCAATGAACATTCTAGAACTTTGAATAAGAAAAGGGGTGTAAGAGAAATCACTTCCACCTTAAATGCGTCCCTTCTGCGCACCTCTGAAATCCGGCAGAGTTCCGTTGCTTCAAGTCTTTCAAACACTCAAGAATTCTTAAGAACACTCAAGAACACTCAAGAACACTCAAGAACTAAGGGGATTGCCTAGAAGAAGGCTAGAGAGATTCAAAAGGGACTAGTATGCTCTTGAATTGGGATGAGATGAATTGTGAGCATGGGGGGTGTTTATATAGAGTTCAAAAGAGTGGAGAATGATAAGTTTGGGGTGTTATCTTGTGGGAAACTTGCCATTTCTTCAAAATTTAGTGCCCCCCAAGCATAGGAGATTAGAAGAAAATTTTTTGAAAATTTTTGGGAATTTAGAAACCAATTTTTGGATTTTTTATTAATTTAATCGAATTTCTTTTCGGATTTTCGTTAATTAATTCAGACCATTTAATCGGGACTATAGGATCGTCCTCAAATCGCGCGACAATCACAGATGGGGTGGGCTTGATCCAGGCGGTTGGATCATCCTCGAGCGCATCAATCTATTCGCAATCGAAGGAACACAGCTTTCTGGACCGTCGGATGATCCTCGGATGCTGCGTGCGGATCTTGATCGTGATTAACTAATCTTGTCCGGGCCGTCAAATGATCCTCGAGACACGCATGTCGCGATCAGAAAAACGAGTTTGATGTGGACCGTCAGATTGAACTCGAGCGCAGCACGTTCGCGATCACGATCTTGCGCCTGTGATCTGGACCGTTGGATTTAAACGATCGATCGTGAGCTGTTCGATCTTGGCGATTCAGTGCATCCAGGCGTTGGTTAAGGCCTTGATCGTGACCGTGAGATTTAAAATCATACAGATGATGGATTTCTGGCCGTTGGATCGTGTTTCTAATACCAAAATCACTCTTCTAAGTTGCTATTATCCGAAATTTTGCAAATTAGACACTTCCTAATTGATAAAAACTTAATTTTTTTGTATATTCTTTTCTATTTTGATGATTTGCTAATATCTTTCCTTTTCTAATTATTTAATATTGCATTTATTTGATATTTTTCTATTTCCTTAATATTTTTAATGCCAATAATTAAATAATCTATATTTTTCATTTCCATGTATTTTTATTTATTTCATATTTTATTTTCAGATAATAATTTATGTAATTATACACTAATGCTTTATTTGTTTTTAATAAATACATGCACACTACATTTTTATAAATTTTTCTATGTACCTATTCCCATAATATGTAGCATTAACATTTATTATGCTAACACACACCTTATTCATTCACATATTAGCCAATATGTGTAAATATTTTATTTCTATTTATTTTTTAAGCAATTCCTTAAATTTCATAATTAATTCTACTAAACCTTAATTTTCATTTAATTATCAAATTAAAGTCTTATTTGCTTAATTTTTCTATATCTCTTATATATTTTATTTTTCATGTGCCAACCCACAATTTGCACCCAAATTTTATTAAAATCTTTAAAATTAATTTACAAAATTCTGGGGTATTACAAGATCTCAACTTGTCATATGTAGTCTCCTACCAGTATTCTCAAACATTTAATAGCCTTTGGGCAACTGAAAATGGAGGCCTTTGCATTCACACTGATGCTTTTCCATGCCACTGAGCACCTATTTATCTACCATCTGCCATTTATGAATCTATATCAGTAACGTTAGATTCATTGATGCATTATTGTTTTCTGGTTATTGCATTTGAGATATTTTTTTTTAATATCTTTTAGCGGATCAATGTTCTTTCTAGCCTTAACGAATATTTTCTGCACACTTTACCTTAAGATTGCAACCCGTTACTTCTGCAGGCTGCAACTAGAAGCTGTTTCTATGCAGGATTTGCTGCTCAAAGGAATTTTGCTGAGGTAAACTAGGAGTTCCCTTCTGGTTGTCTATCTTACCAGATTTATCTCTGGTTGGCATTTGTTTTTGTCATTTTTTTTAACCATTGATGGTTTAGTGAATGCCTTATCCACGCTTCACTTGACTGAGTTCTTTCTGCCTTCAAGTTTCCATATCCTTGTTTCTTTTTGTCTTTTCTTTGAATTTGACATCCCCTATATTCTTTCTGAAGGCTGTTTCAATGGCAGGTAATTGCAAAGGGTGAAGCTCAGGGAATGGTGAGCAAGTCTATTGGTATAATGCTTGGTATAGCATTGGCTAACTGCGTTGGCTCCTCCACACCTTTTTCCCTTGCCTCATTTGCTGTGATCACTGCACTTCACATGTTCTGCAATCTAAAGTCTTATCAAGCTGTTCTACTAAGGACGCTCAATCCATATCGAGCAAGTAACTCCATTGACCTTTTACTTTTTGCCCATGTCAGAAGTAGAAGTTTTTTCCTTTTTAATGATAAAGGGATTTTTTTTAGCATCTTGTTGTATCTGAACTGGGAATGTTACAATTAAACAACGTGTTTTAAACTCTTAATATTTTGTGGTCCTCTTGGGTCCTATTTTCTATGAAATCTTTCTTGTTTTCATTTTGCTTTATTTTTCATTGATTTCTTGATTAAGAGGTACATGAAAACTTGGTCATCTCTTTTGCCCATCCCTTCCATTGATTTTGTTGTGACCCATAACGTCATAATAAATTTTGACTTTATGCTTCATTAATCTATTTTTGATCATTTAACACAAAAATATTATTAATGACCTATTAAATGTAATGAAAAGAAGAACCTTCAATCTGAGCTGCCGTGGATCCATTTGATGGAACCCATTTGACTTTCGCACAACTTAATCGTCCAGTCTTGTGTGGGTCACTCTTTACCTCAGGGTGCTAGTCTCTGAAGATCTACTCAGTTTCAATTTTTTGGTCTTAAACTGTCTGCAAAGTGTTTGGTTTTCTAATAGACCTCGAAAGTTGAACTAGCTTAATGCGGCCAAAGCATCAAATCTGACCTCAGACAGGTTCATGATCATTAACAAAAGAAATCCTTTCTCCTCAGACAAGCTCATGATCATTAAAAAAAATCTTTCACATTAGCATCTTAGATTCTTAAGAAATAATTGGAAAAAATTTCTTAAGAAACTCTCTCAAAAGCTTCACAAAGTCCAAGCTATGCTCTCTTTGCGTCCTCCCTAAATTCCTACCAATGACTGTCTTTCCCCACAATCTTAAAGGTGGCAAGCTCGACCCACAGATCAGTGAGCATTTGAAAGGTCCTAAAGGCAAGTAGATATGTTCTAGATTCTGTATATCTACTATTGGATGATTAGTCCCATTTGAATCAGCTTCTTGAATTGCCTCAGCTCTGTGACCACTTTAAATTTTTATTCCACTCAGTGTTTGCCTTATTATTGATGACATGCTTGTCAAAGCTAACTGCAATCTCTCCCACGGTTTAAGTTATCCCTCTAGACTAATAGCAGCCTGAGAGGTTGATTCCGTTCCCAATGTTTTTAAAACCATTTTTTTTTTTTGAAGAAACTAGAAATTTTATTTGTAGTCATAGATAAGTGGACGAGATGTCCAAACAAAAGAGGCAGTCATTACATGAGAAGTTGCAAAATTGAGGGCCACCTCCTCATCCAGTCCCCAAAAGAATACCCGCCTCCCCATTTAGAGTTAGAAACCCAAACAACAAAAAGATAGGTAGTTCTCTGTACAATATTACTAATATGAACCACTAAGTTCCTAAATATACAACTATTCCTAGGTTTCCAAATAGCCGTCCATATTGCAAATCTAATCAGCAACCAATATCGCTTCAGTCTTTGCAGAGTCGATTCTGGACTAGAGAGAGTGGGGACATCCTCTAGAGGGAGAGGTAAAGCTGGCAGTAGATTGCGCCACACTTTCCATACAACCTTCATAGTCCTGCAATGCCAAAAAAAGGTGGAGCACATTGTCCTCAGCGCCCCTGCACAATCAGCACCAAGAAGGAGAAATGTATCTATTAGACATTTTTAACTGCAATTGAACTGAGCAGTTTAATTTGCCTAAAGTCACAAGCCAAGCCAAAATTTTATTTTTCACAGGGATCGGGGTTTTCCATGTGATCTCAAATCTATTCTCAACTTTGTTTCCATGGTCTGTATCATCGTGCCCCAATGTTTTTAAAACCATTTAGAAACTTTGTATTTTCAAGAAATAAGTAGTTCAAAGAAATTACGCCACATGAGTAGTGCTTATAGGACATTAATGCTCCTTTATTGGCTTGATTACCAAACCAGATGAATAATTTTTAACTCTAACATGGGATGATCTAAACATACATGTTTGTAGTTTATATAGTAATCCATGTTGATTTGCTTCATTCAAAGTACACAAAGTAGAAAAAAAAAATATATGTTGATTGATCACATGCATGTAATCTTTGACTAGAGTTTTCTTTTTTATTTTATTTTTCCTCTTTCATGAATGAAATCTTTGTCTTTAGTTTTCTCTTTCATAAATCACAACCAATTAGATTTCAATTTACAATGAAGCACTAGATTGTGGATATTCTAGAAATCAACTCATATCTCTTTTACTATCTTCATGAAAGCTCTAAGGTTCTCGTGGGTTGTGTCATGGCCCTATATGCCATAAAAATATGCTTCCTCATGCATTTACCCCTACAAGTCTAAAGTTTTATGTTTGTCTCCCTTATGTAAAGTATAGAACTTTATTGATTCTCATGTCTTAGAAGCAATGGAATGATGTGTTTGTTGGGTTTTTCAACCTAATCAACCAACTAAATAACCAATGAAATATAATACAATCAAACTTTTATTCAATTCTAAAAAATTTTCTTATAAGACAATTAATTATTACTTTTTTTTTTACACCATTGCTCAATTTTTCTGCACGAATCCATTTTTTCAACTCTCCATCTCACAAATTAGAGATCCTATTGATTTGTAGACAGAAAAACATCCTTCAAACATACTTCTTATACAATTAAAAAAAAAAAAAAAAATAGAAACCTACTATAACCCAATACTTTATATTTTTATCTTAGACTACTAATTTTAGACATTTATTACAATTAGAAAACTTCAATAATTAAATTAGTATACTTTCAGAGGAGAACTTGCTGCAAGCAGCCTGGGAGATGGGCATCCGTAGGAGTGATTCGCCTATAAAGTACGCCTCGGTGGAAATCCTAGCAAGCAGTCACTGAAAGGAGCATAAGTTCTGGAAACCAGAAACTGTAGACAAGGTTCATATGCTAGTTAATTGGAATCAAGTCAAGCTGCCCACTTCACTTGGAAGTTTGGGTGTAGGAGACCTTAGAAACCGGAACCTAGCCTTAGTAGCTAAATGGCTGTGGTGGTTTTCTTCATACCAAGACATGCTCTGGGGAAAGATTATTACTAGCATTCATGGTATATCCTCTAATTCCATGACTATGGGGTTGAACACGAAAGTTAGTGATTGGTTCCCTTGGAAATTTATTCACTTCGTTTATCTGATTTTTCTACGTCAAGTTAGGGGGAGGTTTGGAAATGGGAGTCGGATCAGCTTTTGGGAGGATAATTGGTGGGACACTGTACCTCTTAAGGAGACATTTCCTCAATTATGTAGACTAGCAAATTCAGTTTCAGCCACCATTCATGACTTGTGGTTGGGGGCTTCTAATCATGAGTCTCAAGCGCCTAACACAACATGGAATTTTGGTTTCGAAGAGGCCTCAAAGATCAAGAAATTTAAGACCTAGTTGGTATGTTGTGATCCTTAGAGGGGGCCCCAATTTATTCTCCAAGAAGATGCATGGAGATGGATTAGTGACACTACCTAGAATTTCACAACCAAATCATGCTATTCATTTGTCAATTGCACAGTCTACCCAAATCGGCAGTAGAATTTGGATATCATCTATAAAACCAAAATGCCTCTCAAAGTCAAACTTCTAGCTTGGTTAATCACTTTAGGTTGCCTTAACTGTGCCGTCCTACTTTAAAAGAAGGTTCCTAACTATTTCCTATCTCCTTCATGGTGCTATTTGTGTAGGGTGCGGCATCTCTTTTGGGATTGTAGCGTGCTGAAGAAGTTTTGGTTGGTTTGGCAAAATTCCCTTCTGTTTTTGTGTATGTCCTCGGATGATGGCATGATCTGTGGTCCACCTTCCATTTTGCCGCAGCTGAAGGGTTATTGGTACTTGATCCATATTGCCATTTGGTTTTCAATATGGGAAACTCGGAACAGTTGTATCTTTAAAAATGATAAGGTTGATGTAACTCGGATCATAGACAAATCTCTTTACTTCTTTTTTGTTTGGGTGTTGTCTTCCTGTTTGGGAAAATGGTACTCTTTCGAGGATTGGATGCTCAAGTGGGCATCTATTTTGTATCCCTTAATGTAGCAACTTCTAGTTTTTGGACTTGTCGTCCATCTTTATATTAAAATATTTTATTATTTCCTTTCAAAAAAAAATAGTATACTTTCTATTTTGAGTTCGAACCAAATTTGAACAATTTTCACTTTGGCGAGAACTCCACCAAAAAATCTATCAATTAGCATGAACCATTTGTTAACATGTTATAGTATGACCCACACCTGCTCCACCTAACTATGTATTTCCTAAAAGGACATACATATGATCAACCTTATGAGCAATCAACGTTATTCATAACCTTTTAAAATCTTCATCAATCCATCTCTAGTGTCATATTGACATTTGATTGAATCTTATGCTCCTAGGAAAATTACATTACTCGGCATACTCGAAAATGTCGTACATTTGTCAATGTCCACATCAACACATTAGATGTCCTGACCTTAATTGTTCCAATTCCTTCAACACTACATGAGTTATTGTCCGCTATAAAGACTTTACCTTTTACAGGTTTGTAGGAAGTAAACCATTCTTTATGTGGACACATATGGAAGGAACAAATAGAATTAAGAAACCATCCTTTTGTATCTTTTGGTTGACTAGTAATGGAGATTGGAGAGTATCTCATCATGCCCACTGTCTAATTTATATTTTGATATAGCTATTGTATAAGGTTCCTTTTTTAAGATTGAGTCTTATCTTAAAAAAAGGAATTTTATAGAATAGCTATATCAAAATACAAATTAGACAATGGGCATAATGAGTTATTGATGGAGTCATGACGAAATGGCCACCAAGGCGAACAGAGATCGAAGTATATCGACTAGTGGAAAAATGACGAACGTAGATCATACCAGAAATAGAGGAAGGAGAGCATCGGGAAGAAATCTCTTCAATACGGAAGCAGAGACATAGCAACACAAAGGAGGATTGAAAATAAAAACGGGGCAAAGCAGTAGCAAGAATGACAATGGAACAGGGAAAGCTATTGGAAATCGAAGATTGGACCAAGGGGAGTGAAAGAAATGACACATCAGGCTCAATAGAAAACCTGGAAGAATAATTTGTTTCAATAGAACAAGGAAGAAGACAAAAATGAAGAGTGGACCGTGGTCGACCGAAGGAAAAGAAGAGGTACAAATGACAAACACCTATGGGAACTAGATACGGGAATAACTAGTTTCCATAAAAAGATAACATTCTCGACACAGTCAAAGGAGGTCAACTCTAATAAAGGTAGGTTGGTGAAAACCTCAAATGGGGAATGGATGCATCTATCGTTCTCCACGTCCTTTAAATATTTTTCAATATGCTACACCGAAGATTCCAGGAGATAATACTTCAGGAGATTACAAGACAACGTCACTTTCATCTGGTTCTGAACAGAGAAGACGTTCAGTGGATCAAAAAGAGGGTAGAAAAGGTCCTGATAGGAAAAAACAGAGAGTTGGCGATTAAGGTGTTAAGAGGATCGAGATATAGTGTTTTAATGGTGGTGCTTTTTAACGAAAGAAAACATTTCATTAAAATTACTAAATTGGTCCAGGGATGTTCAGAAAGTATTATTCTTTCAGAGGAACGTAAGACAGAAGCATGGAGAAACTTATGGAAGGCTCTGGATACAATTGTTCGGGAAGAGGATATTTGGACGAGGAAGGAGAAGCTAGAGCAACAAAAGAAGGAGCCTCGACATTTAGAGAAGTTGGCAGTGGAAGACTAAGAAAGTCGGAATAGAGATGCATGGAGAAGAGAGCGGGTAGAAAAACGAAGCCTGTGGAGAAACATTGAAAGGGAAATACAAAGCCAGAGAGTGGGTAGTCGAAGTCGAAGCAGTCGAAATGGAAAAGATTTTCTTAATATCAGAATATCCGATGAAACAGACTGGAAGGTGATAGAAAAATCAGTTTGCAGGATATTGAAGAGGGAGATTCATGTTCGAAGACTAGATGTTGTGAGGGGTGTACTTTATTGTCGAGACGAGACGAAGGTCCATATTATCCAAAACTGCAAATACTAGACAACTCTGAGGGGCTTCTACTTTGAAGAATGGTGTGAAGAAATGGCTAATGACGGAGCTAAGGTGGCGTGTAGAAATAGCGGGATGGAAGGAGAAGGAATAAAGTCGGAGAAATGGAGCATCCACGCGTTTGACAAGATTGGCGAATGGTGGGGGGGCTTGTTGGATATTGCCAGCATCACAAGTTTGTCGGCGTCAATGGAGATGGCTTTTTTGCAACCCCGAGGACACGAGTCTAGTTTTCTTCCTAAAGATTTTGACATATATGATAAGGATGGTGTCTGGGAGCTACGACTAGTTGAAATCGAAAGGAATTGGGGAGTAGAGATAAGAGAGTTTCGACAACAAATATTAGACCAGTTTACTGGAAAACATCCGAAACATATATTGGATATTAGAAAGTGGGGGTCCGGTGACCGGCGACAATCGACGATTGAAATCTTTAGTAGCGAGGACGATGACGAGGATCTCGAGGACAAGGATGACAATATCATGTCAGAAGATCATTTCATGTCAGGCGGCAAAGCAGAAGAAGCAGTGAGGGGAACCAAGGAAAGGCGGACACCAAAAGCTGGTAAAACGACGACTAGCAAAAGGGGGCCCACCGGCAGAAAAAATGATCACAAACAGGTGGGGTGGACCCACTGAATGGAGAGCAAGAATCAGGCCTGGGGCTGTGAACGGGAAACAAAAACTGGATCGAGGCCCATAAGCCCAAGCCAGAAATTGCAAAGTAGTGCACTCAGAGAAGGAGACACTCACCGACAATAAAAGGAAGATGGACCGGACAAGTAGAAATTGGCACGACCCATTTTGAAAGTCTACCAACAAAGTAGGAAAAGAGGGGAGAAGGCCACGACAAGTATGAGGGCCCAGTGGGCAAATTGCACGGAGGAAAGTGGACCTGATTTGGGGATGGAATTAGAGTATCAGGATTGTCACGAACAGGAAGGCTCTGAAAGAGTCCCTAAGACCCTAAACACGGATGTGGACTTCATTGGAGTGGAAACAGGCTCGGGGAGCGGAACTGAACAACAGGACGACGACGACCAGTCTCAGGTACGCATCTCAAACTCAAACTCAATTGCTTCCACCTACTCTAGTGAGTCAGAGGAATATTCAGCAAAGAATATATCTATGCCATTCATGACACATAGCAATGGCCGACAATCCACTGAGAATGCTGGGCAACATCCCTATGAAGGAATCATATCGGAAGGGGAACAACAAATGATGTACCGACTGGACAATGGAGAACATGAACTCAACACTCAGCAGTTGGAATATGCAAGGATCAGAGATTTTCTTCTTTCGATCAATGCACAATTGGTAACGGTCTAGTAAGCCATGATTGAGGACTTGGGGTTGGCTTAGTTTTCTTATGAAGATTTTAAGCTGGGATATTCGTGGTTGTGGATTCGAGTCAAAGAGAAGGCTAATCAGATCAACAATATTAGCAGCTAAAGCAGACCTAATCACTCTACAATAAACTAAAAAGGAAGTCTTGATCAAAATATGATAACGCAGCTTTGGAAAAGGAAATTTGTGGAGTGGGCTATGCTTCTAGCAAAGGGCACGACAGTAGGAATTTTGATCATGTGGGATGTGCGTAATATGAAGGTGGTGGATGGGAAGGAAGGGATGCATTCTCTGTCCATCAAAATCAACGGAGGGGGAGAGGAGTCTTGGTGATTTATAGCAGTGTACAGCCTATGTGATAGACAAGGCAAGGAATATTGTTTGACTGAAATTGCTGCCATGTCGACCACCATACAAGAACCATGGTGTTTGGGAGGAGATTTTAACATGACTCGAGCCATTAAGGAGAAAAGGAACAATCAGCAAATCACGGGATCGATGTGGATGTTTGATGCATGGATTCAAGATATGCAATTATTTAAATCGGATATGAAGAACTTGTCCTACACTTGGAGCAAGGGGAGGACGAATCCAGCTATTTCTAAAATAGACAGATTCTTATACAATGGGGCATGGTGTGAGAAATTTATTCAGCAGAGCATATGGGGTTTCCAAAGGATAATTTCAGACCATTGGTCAATGTTGCTGGACACTGAGAAATCTAATTGGGTACCTGCCCCGTTCTGCTTCAACAATGAATGGCTTAAACAGCCTAAACTCATGTAGCTGATGAAAAAAGAATGAGAATCTGATCAAAGTTAGGGATGAGAAGGTTACAAAATTATGCAAAAGCTTAGTAATTTGAAGAGGAAATTGAAAGAGTGGTCAATGGGGCAAGTTAATGTGGATCAAGCCAAACAAGCAGATTTGAGGAGATACCTCGAAGTGGTGGACAGAAGATTGGAAACTGAGGATTCGCAGGCCTTGCTGGAAGAAAGAAGGAAGCTGATGGAAGAGCTGCAAATTATTGAATGTAGGCAAAAAAGGCAATACTGTCAAAAGGCTAAGCTAAGATAAGCTAAGGAGGGGGACATTAATTCTAAATTTTTCCATAGGATTCTTTCCTTTAGGAAATCTCGGGCTTTCATATCGAAACTTGAAGACAAGGAAGGCCACCTAGTGGAATTTGTTTAGGATATCCAGAATATTATTCTAAATTAGTATTTTGAGCTATTAAAGGAGTCTACCCATCCCCATTGCATTTGCCCCTCCGCCAAACTACAACTTCTAGATTTTGAGACTGTGGCCTCTTTTTTTGAGATAGTCTATACATGTTTGGAAACCTTACTTGAAGAGTGTCCTTACCACACCAAGGATCTATCTAGAACCTTGCGTGATCTCCCTTTCCAATTTTTCATATAATGTAGGGCTTGAGTTTGTCATAAATCTTGAATATGTCATTTCAGGGAAACCGATGGCTACTTTTCTAGTTTAAACCAGCTTCTCTCTCAAAAGCTTTCGTCCCATGAATGCTGCGTACTATTCTAGCCCACAATACCTTCGGGTTCTCCATCATCTTCCACAACCACTTTCCCCTCAATGCAATGTTTCGCTTGATCATGCGCCCAACTCCTAGCCCTCCCTTTCTTATATCTTTGCTGACTTGCGCCTACCTCACCATATTCTGTCCTTTCTTTGAGCTTTCATGCTTCCATAGAAAGTCTCTCATCAGCTTCTCTATATTAACAACAACTCTTCTTGGCATCTGAAACACCGACAGGAAGTAAGTTGGCTGAGCTTCCAGAACAGTTCTCAGAAGTAGCAATCTACCTCCCCTAGATAACTAACTTCTATTCCAACTTGCTATTTGTTATTTGATAGTATGCATCATTGGGTCCCAAAATTCAATTTTGTAGGGATTTCCTCCTAAGGGAAGTCTTAGATAATTAATAGGCCACTTGCCTGGGGAAACACGTAAGGATGCAGCTGTGACTTCCACCATTTCATCATTCATGTTAAGACCTAGCAATTGACCTTTCGCACCATTTATCTTCATTCCTGTTAAGAAGTTTTTTTTTTTTTTTTTTTTTTTTTTGAAAGTAAACATATTATAAAATTTGGACGAGCTGTCCAAAGGAAAAAAGATACAACTGCAGAGGAAAGAAGGCCTTACACAACCCAAGAACCAAGCTATCTTGAATACAAAATAGACGCCCACTGCGTCACCCACTCACTGAAAGAGTATCCTAAACCTAATTTGCTAATGGAGACCTACGTTGCAAACAAAATGCGAGATCTCTCTGCTATATTATTTACATTAATATCCGAATTCTTGAAAATACAGCCATTTCTCACCTCCCACATAGCAGCCCAGATAGCAAAAGTGATCAACAACCAGTAGCTTCGCAGGTGATCCAGCCGATCTGCCGTCCATACATGCACATTTGTACTATCAGGGGGGCGAGGCATCACTGATAATTCCTGCTGCCAGTGTCTCCAAACTGCCGTTAAAACCTTGCAGTCCCCAAAGATGTGACGGGCATCATCCTCAGCGGCCCTGCAAAGACAGCAAGAAGAAGGAGATAAGTAATAAGAAGGGAATTTCTTCTGAATCTGGGCAGTGCAATTGAGTTTTCCTTGCATGATCAGCCAAGCCAAGATTTTATATTTTGTCGGCATCTTGACTTTCCAGATTGAGGCCAAATGAGCCTCGGTTGTCCGCATATCCTTTGCTAGGAAAGCACTGTAACAAGAGCCAGTAGTAAAAGACCCAGACTTGTCCTTGGTCCACTTCCACGTGTCAGGATGGTCGCTGAGACGCACAGACTGAATGCTGGAAAGAAGATTGGCCAAATCCTCTATTTCCTCATCCTTGAGCTGCCTTCGAAGGTCCAGATTCCACTCCCCACTACTGGTGTTAGCCTCGGAACACCTCCACATATGAGACAAGCAAGCTGCTGAATCTTGAGAAATTCTGTACAGTCTTGGAAATTCTTCTTTGAAAGGGAGAGTGGTGCACCACGCGTCCTCCCAAAATCTGATGCTCTTCCCGTCTCCAACCCTCCATTGAATGTGGGGACTAAACTTGACATAAAGAGAATGAATAAATTTCCATGGAGATCTGTGTCACCTTAGAATTGACACCTGCGATCATTCCGTTCTGGGAGCAACCATGAATGCTGGCAATGATTTTCCTCCACAGCTGATTGTGCTCCTTGGAAAATCTCCAAAGCCATTTAGAAGCAAGAACATTGTTCTTTGTCATGAGGTGGACTACTCCCAGGCCCCCATCCTCCTTGGGCTTGCAAACCAGCTGCCATCTGACAAGCATTTGAGCCTTCTCAGCTCCTTCGGCCTTCCAAAAGAATCGCCTGATATTCCTATCGATCTCTTGCTGGACCATTGAAGGCATCTGAAATATTGACATGTAGTACATCGGAAGAGCCTCTAGGACTGCTTTGATCAATAATAATCGACCGCCTCTTGAGAGGTAAGAACATTTCCATCCTTCAATCCTTTTATTAACAGTGTGAAGAACTGGCTCCCAAAATGAAATCCGCCTTGGATTTCCCCCCAAGGGCAGACCTAAATACTTCATAGGCCAAGTGGCGACAGGAATGCCTAGCATTTTGTGAGCAAGGACCATATCTGCCTCCTTGATATTAACACTTGCCATCTGGCTCTTGTAGGAGTTGATACGCAGACTAGAGACCAGAGAGAAGCTTTCAAGAGCCCGTAGTAGCATTTCCAAGGTTTTCGGACTGTTGCCCAAGAAGAAAAGGGCATCATCTGCGTAGAAAAGATGGGAGAGATAGATCTTTTGCTGGCCTACCTCAAATCCTTGAAACCCGAAGTGCCTATCCCTTTCCACAATGCCATGGAGGCTGTCTGCTACAAGAATGTACAGGAAAGGGGAAAGGGGACATCCTTGTCTGAGACCTCTCTCGGCAATGATTTTCCCCTTCGGCTGGCCGTTAATGAAAATGGAATACGAAACTTTAGAGATGCATCCGTATATCCACTTGCACCATCTTTCTCCGAAGCCTTTCCTCTTCAAAACATAGATGAGATACTTCCATCTGACCGAATCATAAGCCTTGGAGAAATCAATTTTGACCACTAGCCCTTCTTTTTTCCGGACTCTGTAATCCTCCACTGCCTCATTGGCCGTCAGCATGGCGTTAAAAATGTGTCTTTGATTGACAAAACCCAGCTGGTTTTCTGCTACTGTAACTTGAATCACCTCCCTTAACCTCCTTGCTAGAATTCTGGCAATGATTTTATAGAGGCTAGTGACCAAACTAATGGGTTTGTAATCTTTCATCTTTTCCGGACAGGCCCTTTTTGGGATTAATTGGATATATGCTTCATTAACGCATTTGTTGACAATTCCTGTGGAGTGGAATTCTTGCAACGTTTGCGTGATTTCTGTCTTCAAAAGATCCCAGTTCTTTTGGTAGAAAAGCATGGTAAAGCCGTCTGGGCCGGGAGCTTTTTCTCCTTCACAACTGAACACGGCCTCCTTCACTTCCTCCTCCTCGAAAGGATTCTCCAGCCACACTCTCTGACCCTCTGATATGGGATTCCAATCTATCCCATCTATAGCCCACTTGGCTCTGTTACCATTAGCAAAAATTTTATTTTAGTAAGAAGTGATATGATTCTGGATGTCTCCCTCCTCCTCCAACAGCACTCCATTTTCATCCTTAATGCTGGAAATAAAAGCCCTTTCCCTTCGAATTGTGAGAAGTCTGTGGAAGAATCTCGAGTTAGTGTCCCCTTCCCTTGCCCACTTCACTCTAGCTTTCTGTGTAGCCTCCCTTTCAACTCTATTATCAATGGTGTTAATCTTTTGGATAATTTCAGCCCTTAAGGTCTTATCCCCCTGCTGGGTAAGCCCTCGCTCTGCTCTGTGATCTATCTCCTGAATGTTTTGGTGCAGCTCCTTCAGCATTTGATCATCTTCAGTTCTGAAATTTCTGCTCTAGATTTTTAAATCTACTTTCAACTGCTTTAATTTCTGCATGAATCTATAACCCTTCCATTTCCCTTCTGCCGATTTGTGCCACCAGCCTCTTAAGTTGCTGCAGAAATCCTTCCTTTCCATCCAAGAATGCTCAAATCTGAAGTGAATAGGACCCCATCTCCTGGAATGTGTATCCAACTGGATAGGCCAGTGGTCTGATGTATGTCTATGAAGAGTCGTGTGCCTACTGTTTGGAAAGAGACGATCCCAATCAGCGTTAAACAAGAATCTGTCCAATCTTGACAGAGAAGGGAGATCCCAGTTGTTGGACCAAGTGAATCTAGCGTTCAGCAGGTCGACGTCTCTCAGATGAAGTTCATTAATAAGGTCATCAAACTGTTTCATGCTGTGAGACAAGGACCTTCCATGGTTCTTTTCCTCCATGCATCTTGTGGCGTTGAAGTCCCCTCCTATACATCAAGGCTCGGAAAGCAGTTCCGAGAGAGCCGCTAGCTCATCCCAGAAGAAGGCTTTGTCCTTGTCAGAACAAGGGCCATAAATTGCAGTGAACCACCAATTGCAGCTACTCGGATGACGGATTTGGATCGAGAGAGAATGGCTGCCACAGAATTGATCTATTACAGTGATGAATCTGGTGTCTCAAGCGACTAAGATACCCCCTGCTGAGCCTTCGGCGGGAATGTGGAGCCATTTGCAGAACCTTTTCTCCCACACAAGGCCTATAGCCTTTGGGGAGAAGCGACCTCGTTTTGTTTCCTAAATAGAAATTATGTGAGGAGCAGCCGAACGAAATAATTTCCTGATCATACCACATTTTTGACTGGAACCCAGCCCCCTGATGTTCCAAGAAATGATCTTCATCAAAACCACACAATCCCAGACCTGCCTGATCCCTTACTCCGTGTCTTCTAACCGAAGGAGTTGAATGTCTATCTCCTTCAAGAATCGGGCCACTCTGTCGGATTCGGATGTATCCTTCCCTTCCTGGTTTGACTTGCACAGTTCTGCTTTGTAGGAACATTCGCCCACTTCTAGAACTCTAGCCTCTTCATCCTTCTCCTTCTGTCTTATTGGGCTTGCTGGAGATTCACCTGCATCGTTAGTAGGAGATGGGAATTGAATAACTGAGCGTACCTTTGGATTCCAGTGCCTCTCTCCCGTGCTTGACATGTGCAAGTTTGCTCCTTCATCTTCAAACTCCCTGCCTAGCCATCTCGGGGTGACGAAAGGAGTCTCCGGAACGTATTCTTCAAAATCAGAGGGGTAAATAATGGGTTCTTTTCCTTTCCTTTGGGTCTCGGCTGGACTCATTAATTCAACCCAAATATTTGCTTCCTTGTCTTGGCTGGCCTTTCTTCTCGAATATGTTCTGAGACCCGGCCTTGCTGAATTCTTGGATGGGCTTCTGTCTTCTGCTGATGTAGCTTTCTCTTTTGTGGGCCCCTCCCTTGAGAACGGGCCCTGATCCTTCGGCCCAATCCTTTCATTTCTGGACTTCTCGTCACGGCTCATATCTTTTTGTTGGTCCAGGTCAGAATCGTGGATCTCAATGCAGTTCGGGTAACCCGGTGGTCCGCCCTGATTCGAAACCCGCGATTCGCAATTCCTCCTCCTCACGCCATCTCTGCTTTGTGTCAACTGTCTTAGCCTCAGTCTGATGGATCGGCGCCGAACTTCACCCACGGCCCTGTGACGTTTGATTTTCGAACGACGATCATGATACTTGTCAGGTTGAAATGACTCATCATCAGC
Organism: Tinospora cordifolia; assembly: GCA_030144865.1. Classification (NCBI taxonomy): domain Eukaryota; kingdom Viridiplantae; phylum Streptophyta; class Magnoliopsida; order Ranunculales; family Menispermaceae; genus Tinospora; species Tinospora cordifolia. Next base: position 28,314 of record JAJIYU010000734.1, on the reverse strand, counting down.
CTTGTCCTTCGCCGTCTGCTTCTGCTTCTCCGATCGCCACCGCTTCTCCGTCCCCGGCGATTCTCCCCTTGCCTTCAGCTTTCGAGCTTTCTCTCTCTTCTTCTCCCTCTTTCTATCATTTTCTCTTGCCTCTTCCACCTCCGTGCACCATTTCTTCTGAAGGTCGTGTAGCCGTAGCACGGTGACACCGTCGTCATCGTAGATTTCCAGTTCCGCCGGTAGGAAGCCAGTTCAAGAGCCCCTTACTTTGATGAAGGCCAGTTCCTTTGATTTGTTGTTGAGAGTGACTTTTGCTACATCGAGGAGACCTCCGCACTCCTCAGCTACTTGCTCGATGAAGTTGATACCCCATTTTTCTGCAGGGATACCTTCAATGCCGATCCAGTTGTCTCTACATGCGATTTGACGCCGTTACCATAACTCAAAATCGTTCCATTCTTCAATGATCAATTCCGTCCTAAACAAAGGTTGAGGAGGGCCCTGGAGTCTGGACGTTTCGTCCCCGTTCCAGGTGTGAATCAGAGCCCTGGCTGCATCAACCACCGTCAAGTGGATGTCTCTGCCTAGAACCTCAGCCAGCTCCTCTTCGACTTCTTCCCAGCTGTAGCTGTCCGTGATTCTTGTGACTTTGAACTTTCCGGATCTGATATCCGGTTTTTGTTTTGTATACCTTATTTTCTCCATGTTAGTTCGGTTGTCTCTGGGACCCTCTTGTGCTCTTCGTTCCTTATCAGTGAGAATCGACTCTTGAAGCATGGCGGTGTGGCTTTGGAGCGTGTGCAGTTTTGTCTTCTCCAGGAGACTGTTCATTTGACGAGTGTTACTTTTATAGTTTTATTCTCCTGTTTAATGTCATCTAGTGCATGGATAAGCTTATACCACGTATCGCACTTCGTATCTTCTGGAATGAGAATATTTTGAAAAGCTCCCGTGTAACTTAGCGAGCTTCATAAAGCTTCCCCTTATATTAGAATAAGTCTTAATAAATAAAGTGTAGTTGTCTCATCGTCTGGATTCCTTAAATGCATCGTTCCTCGCTGCCTTTATTGCCAACGACGCCTTATTGGTCAGCCAATCTAGATCACGTTTGCTCATTGACAACGCATACGTCAAAGTTCTGGTCTTCTCCTGAATAATGATCTCTTCTCCATATCTGGACCCCTCAACTATGAAATTCTTGAATCTTGAGTCGAAGCTGTGGACTATCCAGCTTTTTTGATCTCCCTTAATCGTCTTCTCGAAATTCCTGTTTCTTCCTTCTACACCGCGCCTCTTACGTGCCACCTCTATCCATTGATCCTCTTCTTCCTCCTTTCCGATGAGAGCATTTCTGTATGTGCCAAGTTTCATGTTCCAGTTGACGTTCCGACTCCCCATGATGTCTCATTCCTGTTAAGAAGTTGAAGGCTTGAAGCACATTCTGCACTGTTTCGATTTCTTGCTTTTTATTTTGCATGAAAATGAGACAGTTATCAGCGAAAAGAAGGTGAGTAAGTTGAAGACGCTCCTTGCCTATGTATAATCCTTCCAATTTGCCTGCTTGGACTATTTTTTGTATCACTCTTGTGAATGTATCAACAATTATGGCAAACGGGAAAGGGGATAAAGAGTCCCCTTGTCTCAGCCCTCTATACCCATTGTATTTACCCCTTAGTCTTCCATTTGTAAATATAGAGTAATTCGCCATCCGTATGCATGCCTGGATCCACATTTTCCATTGTTCCCCAAATCCTTTCTCTTGCATCACAGAATCTAGAAAACTCCACCTAACTGCGTCATAGGCTTTTGCTAAGTCTACTTTCAACAAGAAGCCTTGTTTCCCAGTAACTCGGTGCTCTTCCACAACTTCATTAGCAATCATAATTGTATTAGTTATTTGTCTATTCTTGACAAACGTCAGCTGATATTCACTCACTGTTTTATGTATAACAGTGCAGAGCCGATTTGTCAGGGTTTTGGCAATGATTTTGTATAGATTGGTAGTTAAACTGATGGGCCTAAAATCTTCCACCTTCATAAAGTTACACTTCTTCGGGATTAAACATACGTAGGTCTCATTGACCTTTCTATTGATATTTGCATCATGGCGGAATTCCTTCATACAAGCCAAGATATCCTTCTTAACAGTATCCCAGTTATGCTAGAAAAAGGCCAAGGTAAAACCATCCAGTCCCAGGGCCTTTCTTCATCACAGCTGAAAACAACCTCTTTGATCTCACCTTCCTCAAATTCTCTTTTAAGCCACTGACTGTCCTCTTCCTTTAATTGTTGCCAGTCTAATCCTTTCACCTTCCATTTATCTAATCTTGGTTCATCTAATAAGTCGACAAAATGCTTCAAAATCAGGTTCTGAATTTCATATTCAGATTCGACTAGGTTTCTTGCTGTGTTTTCCAACTTCGATATAATGGCGCGAGATTGTCGTAAAGACAAAATTTTGTGAAAGAATTTTGAATTAATATCCCCTTTTTAGCCCATTTTAGTTTGGCCCTTTGCCGACATTGTCTTTCATGCCCACATTCAATAAGCTGTAAGCCTTCCACTAGTTGTCTTCTGTCTTCCAAGAGTTTGTGACTTTCTTCCATCTCCAACCATCTGTCCAGTTCTGTGAGACATCTCTTAAGATCAACTTCCTTTGCTCAATCCACTTTGATCTGCCCCATAGCCCATCCTTTAAGTTTTCTCTTCAATTTTTGGAGCTTCAACATGAATTTCTACTCCTCCCAGCCCTTACTTGTGTCATTGTCCCATTCCTTTTTCATCATTTGGATGGCCTTAGGCTGATATAGCCACTCATTATTGAAGTGGAACGGGGCAGGGCCCCACTGAATCTGCTCAGTGTCCAACATGATTGGCCCATGATCCGAAGTTAGCTATTGTAGGCCCTGGTTTTGCTACTGATTGAATTTCTTGCTCCATGCTTCATTATGCAAGAATCGGTCAAGTTTGGATATAGTTGGAGTGGCTCGGCCATTACTCCAAGTATAACTCATATTGTCATGTTCGAATGGTTACATATCTTGAATCCATTCGTCAAATATCCTCATGGACCCTGTGACTTGCTAACTATTCTTCTTCTCTCTTATAGATTGGACCATGTTGAAGTCACCTCCCACACCATGGACCCTAAATGCGGGTTGAGATGGCAACAAGCTCAATCAGGCAGTCCTCCTTTCCTCTTGTGTCGCATGGACTATAAACAACCGTGAACCACCATTCCACCTCATCCCCTTCTTTAATTTTAATAGACAAAGAATATATCTCTTCCCGTCGGTCCAGCACCTTCACCTTATGCATATCCCACATGATCAGAATGCCTATGGCCATACCTTCTACCGGCAGCATAGCCCAGTCCACAAAGTGTCTCTTCTAGAGGCATGCAATCAAATTTGGACCAATAACGTCCCTTTTGGTTTCCTGCAAAAAAACCTAATTTGCTTTAGCTGCTGACACTGTCTTCCTGATTAAGTGGCTCTTGTTCTCAAGGCTACAACCATGGATATTCCATTTGAGGATCTTCATAATCACTAGAGCTCCCCAATAAAACAACTGGACCTTATTGAACCGCCACCAGTTGAGCGTGATCGAGAGAAGAAAGTTTCGGACCCTTTCATACTCGGTCTGCTGTATGTTTGTTTTCTGTTCACCATCGTCGTATTTGGTCATCATCTGTTGTTCACCTTTTGATATGCTTCCTGTATGGGCTGGCCTCTTCGTCTTCTCATGAGTTTGACAGCCGATATCGTACATAGATGTCGAAGGGCTGCTGTTGTCTTGAGGTTCCTCAGTCTCGCTAGAGTAGTTAGAAAGGGTTGGAGCGAGGTTAGGATTACATACATGGGGTTGATCATCCTCCTCCTGGTATTCAGTCCTGCAACCCGGTCCCGTATCCGCTCCTATGTAGTCAGCGTCTGCAATCGGCGTCTCAGGGACTTTCTCCAACCGATCCAAATCATTGACTTCTTTATATTTTGAGTCGGAGCGCAAATTAGATCCACTGTCCCCTACTTGGCTTGCCCATTCGGCCATAGCACTCGTCGAACTTCTTTCCCCCTCCTCACTCACTCTATGATAGACTTGTAAAATGGGCCACGTGTGGTTCTTAGGCCCACTTAACTGAGTTATTCCTACTGGGCTTGGATTCCCCAGTCCACTCGATTTGTGCTGATCAGGAGCCAGAGTCTAATCCTCGTTATCCGCTTTTGTAGCCCAACCCATTTTTCTGGGCTCTTCTTCTCGGGTGATGTGATCTTCTCTGGGATCCGCCGATTGGTCAGTTCCTGTTGTCTTGCTTCCATTGGCGCAATGAACTGTTTGTTCAGCTACACCGCCTGACATTCGTTCTGTTGCTGGCCGTCTAATGTCAGCATCTCGCTCGAGATTTTTGTCCTCATCGTCGCTGCAGGAAATCTCAAGTTTCGATTGCTGGTGCTCGGCGTACCGCCAGTTTCCGATCTTCATGATGCCTTTCTATTTTAAGTTCGAGCCAAATTCTAAATGATGTCTTCTCGATAATGGCTTGTTTGTATGTCATACATTCACCCCCAAAACAAAAGATTAGAGCCCATTGGACAACTTTGTAGTTGGGTTGTGGGTTGGAAATATAGAATAAGTTCCAAAAATGTCTTATCCTATTATCCAATTTGATTCATCCTATTTAGGAAATCATGATAACCTACTTAAAATGCTATGACAGATTGCTCTTTAACGAAAAAAATTATCGCTTAGAATTGCGAGTAGGTATTTCCTTGAGATGAATTTCTCCATTTTATAATCTTTTTTATCTACTTTATATTCAAACGTGTTCTGGTCTATGTGGAAATATAAATGTTAGGATGATTCAGCAAGAAGTGGTAAAATTTCTGGCTTGTGCAGTAATATCCTAATTCATTTTAAGCACTTTTCTATTTGAAAACTTGAATTAGGTTATCCCGTTGGTTTGAGAATTAATTTTTCTTAGGATTATGTTGTATTTGTTAATATCATCTCCCTCAGCAAGGCCTTCTCAAAAATATAATTTTTCCTTGTAGATCTATCAAGAGAAAACCTTCTCTTGTATTGCCAGGTGTTACCACTATTTATCTCTATCAATTTTATTTGAACTCTTTTCAGTGTCCTATTCTTATCATAAATCTCAATCAGTTTTTTCACATTGCATCTGCAATTAAATCTTTTGTTACAATGTTGCTGATATATTCATTTCTTGTTTCATCCTTCATCCTTAACTGTACATCTGTCTTACATTTGATTATACTTGACTAACTGAACATTGTTATTATTGCCTCACCTTTTGGTCCATATGTACCTATTTCCTACTTGCAAAATTTGACATGGTATTTCATCAGTAGCTATTGAATAATCTTTTTGAATGCAGTCCATTCTTTGAGTCCTTTGAATCAAGGATGTGGATGGGAAAAAAACAAAAGAAATTCAATGAGATCAATCTTAGTGGAGGACAATGAGTTAAAGATTAGCACAATCCTTCAAAAAAAAAAAAATTCCATCGTTCTATTTATATTTTGTCTATATAATTGAAAGCTTTTATAGCGCTATTTTGCTTGATTTTTAATATAATTGTATCCATAATTAGTGAAAGTGGATATCCAAAATAGAATAATATTATCTTCTCCTTATCAATGAGCTAATCTGAGCAACATGATACTTCCATATTTTTGGATGTGGATTTACAATTCTAATTATTTCTGTTTGTTGCTGGTGGAGAATGAAAAGAGATGTTTTAATTTTTTTTTTTACTTGATGAACTGCTATTGGTGGGTGAATTTTTTTTTTGACGAGAAACTAATATATATATATATATATATATATATATATATATTGATAAAAGGTGGTGCCTGATGAGAAATTTGACACCAGCCAAGCTACAAAGAGTGCAGAATGTTACACCAATTTCCCAACCAGTCCCCAAAGCAATATCCTTTGCTAAGTTTAGTAGGGATGATCCAAGTGCAAAACAAAATGATGGATCTTCCAAAGTGCTAATTGTAGATTTATATATATCAGAAAACAACCTACTATTCCGTTCCTCCCAAATAAAAAACCATATTGCAAACAATATAATTCTTCTATAGTTAATAATTTTCCTAGCTCCATTGTATTCCTCGCCTTGCCAATCTCCTCCCAACAACATTGGTTGGATGAGATGCCACTTCTGCTGCCACTTGTTGGTGGATGAATTTAAATAGTTCTGGTTTCGTTTTGCTTGTAATATTGTACTTCTTTCATTATTCTCATTGAAAATGTTTACTCATTTTCTTACTTTAGGTCTTGTCTTTAGCGAGTATCTGCTTAGTGGCCAAATTCCTGATGTTAAAGAGGTCAATGATGAAGAGCCAATCTTTCCATGCTTTCCACATATTAGTGCTAATCTTATGCCTAAGGTGAGCTGCTGGTAAATGGTTTTATTTTTATTTTCATTTCCACTACTTTTTTTTTATTGTTATATGATTATTTGCATTTTTTTTTGAGAAGAAACTAGATATATGATTATTAATAATTATATGATTATTTGCATTTCAGTTTTGCAAATATTTTGTTGAGCAATATTTATTCATTGCATTCTTATTCCTGGTTGCACAAAATCATCTGTAAACCATTTTGCTGTGAAGTCTGCTTGGATAATTTTGTAGTCTAGTATATGATTGAAAGAATAGATCAAACTTAAAAGTAAACACATAATAATTCCAGCTTGGCTGTACTTTGATCCGATCTCAAGAAACAACCTCTAATAGGATTTCGTAATCAAGGCTATACCTTGTGTTGTGAATGAATGAGATATGGGGAAACTTGTAAATGTCCTCCATGAACAAAACTGTTCAAGTTTCCAGTTTTCTTTGGAAATTAATATTTATCTTTGTTTATCTGATAATCTTGTTTGGAGGGAAAATAATGTACAGTGAGGATATCTCAGATAATACAAGTACTTGTAGAAAAAAAAAGAATTAGTAGGTGATTTAAGGTGGGTCGTTGTCTTAATTTTTCTGAGAAGTTTAACAGTTGTGTACATTGAAGAACTGAAAATTTTCTTTAATTTGGACTGAGGTACCTTCATGAGATCAACGTATCCTTTGGATCCAGTTGAATTCTTCATTCTTCATTCTTCTGGCCATCCTTTCTACAATCTAATTATGTCCAATTGATACAAGATTATCTTCTGGATGGTTTTAGTAATGATATCTTTAGAAAATATCCTTTTTTAAAATTTTTTTTTCAAAACAACAAGAGTAATTTATTAATAAACAAGGTCAAAGTACACATTCACCAAAGGTGAAATAAAGTAGCTTATACATAAACTTGCTGTAGTTCCCTGCTATATTAACCAAACCCCATAAACAAACAATTGTCCCAACTGAACCAGCAGTCAGAAACCAAAAAACCTTTTGCTAGTGGTGAGGCATATATCCAAAGACTTGCCTGCAAGTTAACCTCCTCCTAAAGTTGTATCTCCGATTTGTAACTATTGCAAAAAAGTTTCTTATTCCTTTCAAGCTACAAGCCCACAAAGTAGCCAAGAACGCTATTCAGCAAGCCTTCTTAGCTTCCATGCATAAGTATGGTCATATGTCCAGTGATAACATCTCTTGAAAGTTCAGTGTGCAGCTAAATCGAAAGCCTGAAAAGGTGTATCATCTGCAATGTCAGCAATAACATATTTAATATTTGATTTTTCTCATTGAATTTCTATGATGGCATTGGTAATTTTATCTTCAAATATAATATTTATATTTTTTATAACTTATTATATTTTTTGTGGTATGATTTGAGCACTTCTATGCAAGTCATGAACCAGTCCATCACGATGCTGATTTGACTAATTGAATCTCATGGCGGTTCCATAATTCAAATGTTATAAATTGTTTTTGTCGTTTCTTACAGAAAAATTTGATAGTCAATAAATGAAGGCACTGTTTTAGAAACAGGTGATTGGGGAAAGAGTTAGTTGAGTTAAGAAAAGAAAGGTACAGAATCTTGAGAAAATGCTTAATTTGATAGTCAATAACTGAAGACACTATTTTAGAACAAGGTGATTGGGGAAAGAGTTAGTTGAGTTAAGAAAAGAAAGGTACAGAATCTTGAGAAAATGCTTAATTTGATAGTCAATAACTGAAGACACTATTTTAGAACCAGGTGATTGGGGAAAGAGTTAGTTGAGTTAAGAAAAGAAAGGCACAGAATCTTGAGAAAATGCTTAATTGGGAAAAGATTCTTGAGAGGGGTGCCTGTTTCTATTCCTTTTTATGTTGATGTTTAACCTATTGGGAAGGTTGGTTGATGAGCTAGGAGAGCTGTTTGATTAGGGAATGGTGATGGAAGAGAGAGTGAGATCTCTCACCTTCGAATTGCAAATGATGTATCTTTCGTTGAATGTCAAAGAGGAGAATGCTTCTAACATGCTGTTTTTGTCAAAGTCTTAGATTGCAAATTCACTTTCTGGCAGGGAGCTTCAGTTTAGCAAAAGGCGCGTGGCCTATGAATATTTTGGTCTCTCATGTATAGGAAACTGTTTGAGAGGGTTTTTGGTTTGGGGGAAGGTTCATTGCTTATGAATAATTTGGTATCTGTTGTAAGGGAAACTGGTTGAGGATAGTGTTCAGTGTTCCTGCATTTGCTAAGAGCCTAAGATTGACAGGATATTGGAGGCATGGAAAAGTTACTTGTTGTGTAGAGTGGGAAGACTTACTCTTATCCAGGTATTTTTACATGCTTTACTAATATATTATTTGTTCTTGCTCAAATAAAGATTGGGTTTCTTGCGGGGAGGATTTGAGGGGGACTTGGGAAGCAGATGTAACACTTAGCAGGCTTGAGAAATGGAGATCAAGATTGAAGAGCAAGGGGGGCATGTTATAAGAAAAAATAAGGGTGAAAATGAATATGGAGATTTGCTACAGAAAATGAGAGCTTTGGGCTGGAAACATGAACACATTTATGGTTTCAAAAGAATAATTTGTATGCAGGGAAATCAACTAAAGCAATCTTTGGAAGTCCTTGGAAATACTTCTCACCACTGTATACAGGAGTATATGAAATGGTAAGGCAAAACAGAGCCAATGAGTTGATGAAAAGTGGATCTAAAATAAACTTCATAATTTGTCCTTTTCTTATTCACTGGATTGCAAAGTGGATGTAAAATAAAAAATATGATGAAATAGAAAAAGTATGCTGACTTTGATAAAATTACTATTTCTAATTCAAAAATGCAAAAGCTAGACAAAAAACTTGGTAAAATTAAGAAACTTCATTTTTTGTCCTTTTCTTATTCACTGGATTGCAAAGTGGATGTAAAATAAAAAATATGATGAAATAGAAAAAATAGGCTAACTTTGATAAAATTACTATTTCTAATTCAAAAATGCAAAAGCTAGACAAAAAACTTGGTAAAATTAAAAAAAATTGATAAAATTCATCAAGATTTGATGAAACTTGATCAAGAAGTAAGAAAATGTTATTATACCAATAACAAATAATAAAAATACCAATATTATTTTCAACATAATCAACCATCATAGCACTATAAAATTTTAAAAATGCTATGGGCTAGAGTGGTCAAAAGCATTCATGGCTCAATAGACAATGGTTCTATTATTTTCAACATAATCAGCCATCATAGAGCAATGTAAATTTTTAAAAAATAATTAAACAAACTAGAAGTGTTATGGGCTTGACTAGAGTGGTCAAAAGCATTCATGGTTCAACAGACAATGACAAGGAAGCCTCCATCAACAGCAAAGCTACTCTTTACTCTCCTTGGAAAGCTATCCATAGAATCTACCCCAAATTCAATCCCTACTTTAGATGGAAAGTGGGTAAAGGGAAGAAGGTGACATTTTGGGAAGAAACATGGTGCGGTACATCTAATTTTAAAGACCTCTTTCCTAACATATATAGGCTGTCGGACAATGACAAGAAACCTCTAACAGACTTCTTCATTCATAGTAGCAGTGAGGAAGGCACGTCGTGGGCTTGGAATCTTGATCTCAATAGGAACCTCAGTGAGAACAACATGAGAGAAGCCATGAAGCTGATAACACTACTCAATCAGTTTTAGCCTACGGAAGAGGACGATAAACCAATATGGATTGGGAACTCTTGGTCTCTCTTCTCTACTAAATCTTTCCTGCTCAAATTAGCCTCTAACACTCAATACCCTTTGTTCACAATTGCGATCCTACAAAGTTGAAAATCCTTGTGTGGCTCATATACATTAAGAAACTCAATTGTGCAACTATCTTGCAAAGGAAATTTCTTAACCTTTCCCTTTGCCCTTCTTACTTCTGTCTTTGTAGAGAGGCTGCTGAAGATGTGTCTCACATTTTTGGGCAATGCCGAACCATAGAAGCTGTTTGGCATTGATGGCAGTCAGGTTTGGACAACATTCATCCCCCTTCACTAGAAGATCTATTTGTAATCCTAGATAGAGTCCATCCTCATCCTCACGTCCTCATCCTCATACCTAGAAGATCTATTGGAGGATAATTTTGTTTGCAATTTGGTATGGTAGTTGGGAGGAAAGAAATGCCGGACTCTCAAAGGCAAATCAGGTTAGTGGAAGCTGTATGGGAATGTTCCCTGTGTGCATCAAGGGTGTCTTGTACAAAGTTGTATAAAGGGTATTCTTTTGCTCAATGGTTATGTAACTGGCAAAACATTTTGTAGTCTTTGTAATGCTCTGGTCTAGATATCGCATCTAGCTGAGGCTGTCTTTTATTAATATAATTCGTATCAATTTCCTATTAATGGAAAAAAAATGAATCAAACTAACAAATTATGTAGTTTACAAGATATGCTTTACCAAAAGGAGAAGAAAAGAAAACAAAATTTAAACAAATTAAAAATTTAAGAAATAAATTTCAATAGTTCCCAAAGCCATAGTATATTAGTTTAAAGTTCTCAAGGCGCCTTCTTTTAATTATTTCTTTTAAAAACAAGACTAAAACACTACATTTAAATAGTAAACTAATAAATTAAGCATAACAGAATTCAAACTAAATATATATGGTTAGGAATGAAGCCACCACAAGATTAAATAGGAAAACAATGAACATGAATTAAGATAAAAAACAATGAACATGAATTTTGCAACACTTATCGAACTTAGCAAATTTTCATAGAACTTCCCTTTGTCGGAGTAAACCTCTCTGAATTAATTCTATTTTTAAATGATCAAAGTAAAGTGAAATCACATTCTCTATCCTTTTCAAGAATGAATGGATCTATTTTCTTGATGTTTTTTTATATATTTTTTTAACTGTTCCAAGACATAAAATTCCACATTATGATCAATATCATGGGAACGAAATAATAAAATTTTCAAGAAAATATCGAAAATTGATACATGGATCTGGGAGGAGATTAAATTGACGGCTAGTTTATGGACTTTTGCTTCACCACTAGCAAAATGCTTCTCTCCTCACATTGGCCGGTTAGTTGGATAATTGCATGTATGTTCGTAAACTCGATATGATATGACACAAAGGTTGAAAGTAGGGAGCCTTAAGGGATGTCTAGGATTAATGGTTGTAACCTTTGGTGATCATTATATGATTATCAGGATCATTAATCGATAAAATGCTGCTTTTTTTCAAAATAATAAATAATATAAAATAAAAATCTCATTCCACTAGAAATGAATGTTAGGGTTTGTCCATTCATGCACTCTAAAATAGTAAAACTCATCCTTGGCGAAGGCATCCCTCATTTTGTCTACAATGCTTGTGTGCTTGTGAAGCCCTAGAATGATAAGGACAAACTTCCAGACATGGACTGAGTTTTTCTTCTTCATTCTCCTCTACTCAACTTGAATTGAATGATCTTGTTTTGATGTTTTATCTTTGGGTGGTTACTTAATTGGAGTGGTTGCCTTTCCTAAAAAACAAGGGTATGTGTTTTGCTTTATTGTCGTTAGCATCTTGTCTGTATGTATTTGCTACATTATTGCTAGCATCTTGTCAGATATTCAATTGGGAGTAAAATTTGTATTTGAAATTACAATCAAAAGGAAGAAAAAAGCCCCAAAAAACCCAAAGCTACATTATTGTGTGCTTGGCTCGTCCTTTTAAACAAATTAAATAGTGCTGAAGTAAAAGGAGGTACCCTACAGATTCTCTACAACCAACAATTTACTATCTATGCAAGGGGGACGAAGAGACAACGCAGCACCTGTTTTTTAGTTGCAGTTTTTTGAGGGGGATCTGGACACGGTGGCAGCAGAAGTGTCCTACCATCACACCTATGCTGTTGGGAGATGATTTAATGGCGGATGAATATAATCACCTTAGGAATATCATAGGCTATAGGAGGACAATAACTTTTGCTATTTGGTTTAGTGTATGAGAGGAAAGGAACAATAGAATGTTCAATAACACTTGTAGAGATGTTACTAGTATATGAGAGAGATCCATGATCTCTACAACTAAATTATGTAGGGGGTACAGTTTTGGGGACTGGATTAGGAGTTGGTACAACATTTTGCAATGTATGTAATGCTGCCCAAATATCTCATCTAATAGCTTCTCTTTCTTAATTAATATAATATTTTTTAGTTTTCTTTCGAAAAGAAACGTTACACTCAAGAGGGAGGTGAATTTGGTGTTATGAAAATAATAGGATCTTTTGAAAAATTTATTAGATAATCAAGCCAACAAGACACATTTATTGTTGGCTTGTTGTCTTTATTAGATAATCAAGCCAACAAGCCAACAATATGACTAATGTGAGAAAAAATATGCTTATGATGATGCAAGTGGACAAGACACGTTTATTTATAGTGGTTTAATCCCCCATGGACCTACTCCACGAACCTATACAAAAACAAGACCTCAAATCAAAGCCTTGAACCCTGCCTAGCACAAGCCACAAGGTCACCCAAGTACAATCAAATGCACTCCCTAAGAGACTAATCATGCACACCAAGACAATGCCTACTAGGTGTTTCGATTACACTTGCCACACATACAAAATTGTATAACTAGTCACCTAGTCAACTATCATTACCCAACCTAATAATATTTGAATGATATGAAATGATGCTCAAAACTTTGATTTTGAAATATTAACAAATCTAGATTTTTGGATGACGGTTAAACGGATGAAGGATGAGATATATTTGCTTCCCAATAGAGAGGAGATTAGATCATCTTCGAAAACATTCGTAATTTATCTTTCGTTCTCAATGTCGACCATATTTACATATATATATATATATATAAAGATCTTCTGAAATTGCAAAATGGAGTTTTAACTGGATAATAAGAATTTGTACTTAAGTGTGAAAATGGAGGAAGGTACGTATGGATCAGAAGGAAGCTAGAGGTCAGGGCTATAGGGTTCGGTTGTAGGAGACTGCAATACATGGATTAAGAACCAAATAGCAGAACATTGTGAGTTTAGAAGATCTTTTAGAGATAATGATCAATCTATGATATTGCAAACTTTAGAGAATAGGAGGGGCGCATGTTTGCAGCTAATATGGATTGAAGAAAGAAGGAAGATATATTTGCTTCTTGACGGAGAGGAGATAAGATTATTGTAGATGGATAACACTATGTCCCAAGATGGAGAAGTTAGTTCTTAATCTGGAGGGGAGAAAACAATTAAGAATCCATGTACCTTGACTTCAGGAAATGAAGGAGTGAGAAAGAAATTGTGGCTCCTAAATGCAAAAACGATGGATGAGCAAGTGAAGATCTTAATCAATGGCAGCCCTAAAACATAGATGAAGAGATGGCAACTGGCGGTGTTAATATTTCGCATTTGGTCTAATATAAAATGGAGAAATGTAGAGAAAGAATTGGAGGGGCAAGTTGGCTGCAATGTAGAAATGGTAGTCATGGTGGAGGATCAAGCCTTGATGTGGTGCATGAACGAGGAAGAAAAGGAGTAGAAACTGGAGGAGATGTCTCACGCCATGCACAAATTTCTAGTGGGAAGAAAGATAACTATGGTGAAAGACATAGGAGGGAGTGGAAGATTTGCCATTTGAACATTGGAATCCAAAATTGTTCAAGAAGATCGACGACATGTGCGAGGGTTACTAGAAGTGGACAACAAAACAAGCTCCATGTTGTATGCCAGCTAAAAGAAGTCGGAGGAGATAGTAGGTGCATATTGGAATTTCTAGTATTGGACATTGAGGGGTGAAAAGTAGAAGACGAGATTCCCTACTACCTCATTGGAGAAGGAGCAATAACTCTAGCGAGCATGGAGCTTGCTACAATGAAATGGTACAACATTGCATTTGAGGAGATCTGGCGGTTGAAGGGCTAAGGGACAAAGGTTCAAACAACAATCTCTCTCATAAACATGGTAGGGATAAGATGGAGATATTGAGGATATGTGTAGGCAGAAGGAAAGAAAAAGAAGATAGTAGTCCAAAAATGGTAGCTTGGAAGGAAATTCGAAAGGGGGTAGAAAATGATTGCACGTACAAGAGTATCGAGCATATCCCACCGGCCAATCAGGGGCTTATCTCAACGGATGAAAAGACAAAAGAAATTAATGGTGGTGATAACATTAGTGCTAAAGAGAGGGAAGAATGATGACAAGGCAAGGAGTGGGGACACAGAGAGGAGGCGTGGGATTAACAATAAGGTGATAAGGTAGGTAACAAAGGAGGGAGAGTATAGTGAAGACTAGACAATAGGTCATAAGGTGGCACTCGAATAGAAGGAGCATGTGACAATGTCAAAGGATGAGGGACAACGAAAATGAGAGGATACATTAGCAAGAAATAGAGGAAAATATAAGGGTTGCTTTAAAAAATGCACAGAGGATGACAGACAGAAGTCGAGGACCTATACTCTATTCCAAAAAAGACAATGAGAAGCAGATAGAAGAGCAGGATATGCAATGAAGCAAGATAAATGAGGGAAGCTTACTAGCATATTTTTGGAAGATTGAATGAAAGTAAGCCCAAAGCAACATCATCTTACCAAGAAACAAATGATGAAGTTGATCGGAAAATGCACCATCAATGATTTACAACAGACGAGAGACGAAGAGGAAGAGCACTGCAAATAGAAGAAAGAAAGACACGTTTACATCATCCACACGGAAACGAAGGTCGAGTCCATGACATCTGGCATGAAGAAAGACACAACAGGAGAAAGGCAACAAGTGGAAGAATATCTAAAAATCGAAGCTACAACCAGGGAGACAACTACGAAGCGAAGGGCCACGTCAACACGAAGACGGCATGGAAGAAGATTCTGCTGAATCAACACTTAGATGATGAAGAGGAGGGGTGGACTTTAGTTAAGAGACGAAAAGGAAGCAGTAACTATACAAAAGACAAAAAGGAACAAGAAATGAAGTCTAAGGGTCAAAGGAATATCTGGCGAAGAACTTCCAAGACAGTTGTTAAGCAGCACAGTAAATGCCAAGTGAGAAGATCTGCGAACGGGGAATGGAAGTATGTTTCATTTCCAACAAGGTATAAATACTTCTCGATTTGCGATACCAGCGATGGTCACGAAATAGTCCTGCAAGAAGTCAACAAAAACAGACACTACCAAATTACTATGAACTGTGAAGCTCTTTCCTGGTTGAAACAACGATTGGACAACCTTCTGAAAGAACACGACCAACACTACACAACCAAAGTGTTCAGAGAGAGAGGGTACACAATAATAATGGAGGTCCTTGTCAACGATAATGTAAGGTACATAAAGCTCACAAAGATGGTGAACAGTCAACAGGAAAATATAGTAATCCCAGAAGAAAAGACCACAGAGGCATGGAGGAATCTTTGGAGAGCAGTGGACATGGTTGTCAATGAAGAGGCAGAATGAAGACAAAAGGAAAATGCCAAGGAAAAGGAGCAATAGAAGAGGGATGAAGGAAAGGCCGCCAGGGAAGACGAAGAGAGCAGGAACAGGGGCCCATGGATACGAGGGAAGGACGGAAATAGGCGGCTTCAACGTAACCGGGATAGCTATGAAAGACGAGAAATTTAAGAAGAAATACAGGAAGGGTGGAAGTTCGTCATTATTTGAACATCGGACGAAACACCATGGAGAACAGTGGAGAGATCTGTACAACAAATTCTAAAGTGCGAAATCCATTTTCGTTGCTTGGA
Organism: Tinospora cordifolia; assembly: GCA_030144865.1. Lineage (NCBI taxonomy): Eukaryota > Viridiplantae > Streptophyta > Magnoliopsida > Ranunculales > Menispermaceae > Tinospora > Tinospora cordifolia. The sequence goes on along the minus strand of JAJIYU010000734.1, from coordinate 12,221 downwards.
CGCGGCTAGGAGCATGATATTCTACCATGGCAACAAGGAAGTCAAGGTCTTACAAAAGGAGAAATACCAAACCACATTAGGTGGGTTCTACATAGAGGAGTGGAACGAAGACCTGATGCTCACTGGACATCAAGTTGCATGCCGCAACAAATGGATGGGAGTTGAAGGCATCAACTTGAAAAATTGGAACGCCAGAACCTTTGCAGAGATAGGGGAAGCATGCGACGGGTTGCTGGATATTGCTGACATAACTTTGTCCAAATCGTCAATGGAAATGGCTTTCCTGAAGGTGCGTAGACATGAATCCAGATTTCTGACTCACGAATTTGAAATATATGACGATATGGGCATCCAGGAACTCAGATTTATCAAATTGGAGAGAAATTGGGGCATGGAGGTGAAGGAGATAAGGCAAGACATTCTGGAAACATTCGTCGGAAAACACAAATGCAACATTTGGAAGACTGGAGATTGGAAACTCGGCGACCAGAAAAGATTGGAGATTGAGATAGGTAGCAGCGACGACGATGGCTTGAGTTTTGAGACGGAGGAAGACAAAAGGGTGATCAGCAAGAGAACGACAGTCGGCGGAGTAGGTTGGAGCTCAGACGACGGGACAGACAGGAAGTCAGGCGGTGGAGCAGGCACAAAAATTGACTCCAGGAGGCAGAACTAGCCACCTGTCTCTGACAGAGATACGAAAACTGATGGATGGCAACTAGAGAAACATTGCGGGCTGGACCAGGTAATCAAAGAAACTGAGCGCATGGATATGGGCCTAGAAAAGTGGATCCAAACCCAACATCGATCAAGAGTTGAAATCCACAAAGGAAATAAATTGGGCCCAAGCACTCAAGACACAAGAGGCCCAAGAGCTCAAGTCAGAGGAGCATTTGTAATGGATTTGGACCGTAAACAAATCAAGCCCAAAAGATCGATGGACCATAAATCTGAAAAGGAAGACAGACACTATTTCAAAGTTTACAGGAGAAAGGGGAAAGCCCATGAGAGGAACAAGGAGGGGCTGCTGTCAAAATGGGAGAAAAGAACAATGGAAATTGAATCGGACTTAGACATGGAGTCTGATCCAGGACTCTACACAGAGTTAACGGACTCAGAATGAGTCCAAGCCACACAACAGATTGAAGACGAAACAGAGGGGACAACTATCTCAGCCACCGACAAATCGGAGGAAGATTCAGACGAAGGACAAAATCAGGTATGTGACAATCACCATACTCATTCTCTACCTCTCTTTTCTTCTCTCGGAACGAATTCCCACGAAAGGAGAGACAAGGAGAAGTACAAAGAAGAATATTTCAGGTAGTAACCGACCAGTATCACAGAAGGAGAAGAGTAGATGATGAAGCAGAGTCAAGACAATGAAAAGAAACAGAGTATTTAGGAAACATAACTCAACAGAGCAAGGGAATTTTTGCTATCCCTCGAGGCGCAATTAGTTGAAGTGAAATAGCTTCCTCGCGCTTATTAGGTTTCTCGAGGCAGTCGTTGGTCCAAATGAAGATTCTTAGCTATAACATAAGAGGATGTGGTTCCTTGGACAAAAGAAGGCTCATAAGAAAAACAGTGACAACGACCAAGGTGGATATCATTGCTTTTTAGGAAAAGAAAGAAATTTGATCACTCTCTGAGCATGGAGTTATGGAGGCGGAGGTTTGTGGACTGGGCCTCATTGGATGCCAACAACTCAGCGGGTGGGCTTGCCATCTTATGGGATGCTAGAAAAATCTTAGTTTCAGAAACTTGGGAAGGAATGCACTCCCTATCCTTAAAGATTGATGGAGGAGAAGGTAAAGCCTGGTGGTTCACCAATGTGTAAGGGCCATGCAATAAAGATGGTCAGATTGATTGCCTAACAGAACTGGCCGTCTTATCCATCTACATTAAGGAATCATGGTGCATAGGTGGTGACTTTAACATGGTTCGATGCATACAAGATATGAAACATTGCAATAAACCTTCTTCCACTATGTATATGTTTCAAGAATGGATAAATGACATGAATCTTCAAGAGGTGCAGCTGTTGAATCTACGTTTCACTTGGAGCAATGGAAGAGAGAGGTCGGCGATGTCTAAGCTGGACAGATTCCTCCATAACAACGAATGGGGAAGTAAATTTGAACATCAAAAAGTCTGGGGACTTCAGAGAATCACTTCAAATCATTGACTAATCCTGCTAGACACAGAGAAGGTCGAATGGGGTCCAACGCCTTTCAGATTTGATAATGAGTGGCTAAATTACCAAGGTTTCCTAGAAATGGTCAAAACTGAATGGGAATTTGATTTGAGTAGAGGGTGGGAAGGATATAAGTTCATGACAAAACTTCAAAATCTCAAGCAGAAAATCAAGGAATGGAGCAAAGGAAGATTGGAAATCGAAGAGGCTAGACAAACAGAACTTAATAAAATCCTCAGCAGGGGTTGGGGGGGGGGGTAGCAGACCTCTTGAATGAAAGGAAGAAGGTGACTGAGGGATTCAAATTTTAGAGTGTAGAGCCCAAAGAAGGCTTAAACAGCGAGCCAAATTAAAGTGGGCTAAAGAAGGAGATGTGAACTCCAAATTCTTTCATCGAATTATATCCCTAAGGAAATCCAGGAGCATTGTTACAAAAATTGGAAGATAGAACAAGAAGAGTAGTGGAAGATGAAGAAGGTATAGAAAACATCATTACTCAATATTTCAGCAACTTGTTTAAGGATGATTAGATGCATAATTGGGGTATCGAAGGAGTGAACTGACATACAATTAGTGAAGAGGACAGGAGGTGGTTGGAAAGAGATTTCCAAATTGAGGAAATAAAAGAAGCAGTGTTCAGCAGTGATGGAGAAAAGGCCCTGGGCCTGGATGGCTACACAATGGCCTTCTTCCAAAAAACATGGGAGATAATGAACCGAGACATTTACAGCTACATGAAAGAATTCCAGCAAGAGGCAATAATCAACAGGAAAGTCAATGGGACTTATATATGCCTTCTTCCCAAGAAACAAGAATCCATGCGTATGGAGGACTTTAGACTAATTAGCCTCACAATAAGCTTGTACAAGATCACGGCGAAGGTGCTCGCAAATAGCTTAAAACAAGTCTTCCCCAACACTATCAGTAATCAGCAGATGGCATTTGCAAAAGACAGGCAAATTATCGATGCCATACTAATTGCAAATTAGGCAGTCGAAGAATACAAATCGCGAAGGAAAGAAGGCCTTTTTTCTCAAAGTAGATTTTGCAAAGGCCTATGATTCAGTCCGATGGGGTTTCTTAGACTTTGTTATGGAGAAAAAAGGATTTGGGGAGAAATGGAGAAGATGGATAAATGCCTGCCTAACAACCACAAATTTCTCAGTTTTCATAAATGGAAAGCCAAGAGGAAAGTTGGATGCTCAGAGAGTTCTTAGGCAAGGAGACCTGTTATCCCCATTTCTATACACAGTGGTAGTTGATGCTTGCTCCAGAATTATGGAAAGAGCAGCAGAATTGGAGAAACTGAAGGGATTCAATATCGGGAAGGATAATGTCAAGCTTACACACTTACTTTTCGCGGACGACTGCTTAATGTTCATGCAAAACAGCAAGGATCTGCAAACAATAATAGAAATTCTGCACACATTCTGTTATGTTTTTGGGCTGCAAATCAGCAAGAAGAAATGCCAACTTCTGGGCATTAATATGAGGCATGAAACAGTGGCTAATCTAGCCAATGAGTTAAATGTTCCCCATGGACAATGACCTATTCAATACCTAGGAGTACCCTTAGGGGGAAACCCGATTAGAATGGACGTTCAGGAACCAGTTATCCAAACAGTAAGGAGAAGAATGGCAGGGTGGAAGAAAGCTTTTCTATCAAGAGGAGGCAGACTATTACTGATAAAAATAGTCTTGGATGCCATTCCAAGGTTGTAGCCACTATTGAAAAAATCTTGAGGGACTTTCTATAGAAAAATAATGATGACTACAAAAGATGCAACCTAGTTAATTGGGTTCAAGTCGATAGAAGTATTAGTAAAGGAGGACTGGGCATAGGAGGTTTGAAAAGAAGGAACATTGCCTTAAAAGGCAAATGGCTATGGAGACTTCAAAAGAACCCCAAGGCTATGTGGGCAACAGTTGTAAAAAGCATTCATGGGTCCAAAGCGCAAGGAAAGGAAGCTGGCATCAAAAGTAAATGCAGTCACTGTTCTCCGTGGAAAGACATTCATAACGTATATGGTAAATTCAGAAAGCACATACATTGGAGAGTAGGAAATGGAGAATCTTTTGATTTTTGGGAGGATATATGGTGCGGCAATACAAGCCTCAAATACCAATTCCCTAACATCTATAGATTATCCAACAAGCAAGTTGGACCAATTTCTGATTTCAGAACCAACACACTAGAAGAAGGAAGATCTCACTGGGGATGGAACCTACACCTTAGAAGGAACATTGGAGAGAACCAGATGGGGGAAGTGGAAGGCATACTAACAACTCCGCACGGTTTTCAGCTGGAAAGATCCACCAACGCAGACAACCCTTAATGGATTTGAGAACCAGATAAGATCTTCTCTATTAGATCTTTTTTAGTGTCTCTAAATGAAGAAGATAACCAACATCCTCACTTCCCAGCAGATTTTATATGGAAAACTAAAGCTCCTACAAAAGCCCAAATCCTAACATGGCTCATATGTCTAAGGAAGTTGAATACGAATGATAATATCCAAAAGCATTTTCCTAATTGTTACCTAAACCCCTCAATTTGTGTCATATGCAGGAATGAGTCCGAGACAATGCATCACTTGTTTTGGGATTGCAAAGTAGTGAAGCAACTGTGGAGCTGGTGGAACTTGAAACACAACAGTTTTGTACTTCCTTCAGCAGACAATCCTTTCCAAACCCCAGAAGCAGTCTCTAGTTCAAAAACCCATCAATTCTGGAAGACAATTTTGTTTGCCATATGGTACTCTATTTGGGAAATGCAAGGATTTTTGAAGACAAAGAAAAACAGATTAGGATCATATGGGAAAGATCTAATATGTTATGTGCTACTTGGATTTCTGTTTCTAAACTAGGCAAATGGTACAAATTCGGAGAGTGGCTTTGTAATGGGGGTGACATAATTAACTCCATGTAACTTTTTGTAAGCTTTTATGTCCAGATATCTCATCTGGAATGTACTCTTTTATTTAGTAATATATACATATTCTAGTTTCTTTTCCGAAAAAAAAAAAAAAAAGTTGAAAGCTCTGTGATAGGAGCAGAGGCAGCTGATTGGGGAAATTAAGGTTTTGGAAAATAATCAGGAAAGAAGATGTCGACAATGGGCTAAATGAAGTGGGCCAAAGAAGGAGATGTCAACACAAAATTATTCCACAAAGTGCTATCTCTTCGAAAATCAGAGTCACTATTACAAAACTAGAAGATTGAGAAGGGAATGTGATAGAAGAAATAGAGGGGTATTCAAAACACAATCACGGATTACTTTGCCAACTTGTTCCAAGAAATATCTTGTTGAAAATGGGAAGTTGAAGGTCTTCAATGGAAACAGATATCAGAGGAGGAGAGGAATTGGCTGGAGCAAAACTTTGAAGAAGAAGAAATAAAAGCAACAACTTTCAGCTGTGATCGTAACAAGGTTCTGGGACTAAATGGCTTCACCATGGCATTTTTCCATCATGAATGGGGCACAATCAAACATGACATTTGTGACTTCTTGAAGGAATTCCATAGTGATGCAGTGATTAACAAGAGGGTAAATGAGACAGACATATATCTTATCCCTAAGAAACACAACTCTATGAGAGGAAGATTTCAAGCCTATCAGTTAAACAACAAGCCTGTATTAGATAATGGCCAAGATAATAGGTTGAAAGTGATTCTGTCCAAGATAATCAGTGAACATTAGCTTGCTTTCGTCGAGGATAGGTAGATAACAAACGCAATCCTGATAGCCAACGAGGTGGTAGAAGATTATCGAGTCAATGGCAAAGAGGGGCTATTATTGAAAGTAGACTTTGCTAAAGCATATGACTCGGTAAGGCGGAGTTTTTTGGATTTTGTTCTTCAGAAATAAGGATTTGGGGACAAATGGCGTAAATGGATATAAGGATGTCAAACAACGAATTACTCAATCTTTATTAATGGAAGACCGTGGGAAAAGATTACTGGGCATAGAGGCCTTCGACAGGGGGAATCGCTATCTTTGTTTTTGTATATGATTTTTGTTGAGACTTTTACATGTATCATAGAGAAAGCTAGTCAGGAAGGAATGATGCAGGGTATGCGGGTAGGTAAAGACAAGATTAAGCTAACCCACATTCTCTTCGTTGATGATTGTCTAATTTTTATTCAAAAAAACCAAACAGATCTTCACACCATAATGGATTCTTTGCAAACTTTTTGCTTTTTGACGAGGCTGAAAATAAATGCGGCCAAAAACCAATTATTGAGAATCAATACATGCCAGAATGACGTGAGGAAAATGGCTGAGAAAATGAATGTAGCCCTAGGGGAATGGCTGTTGATGTACTTGGGAATGCCTCTTTGGGGGGGTAGATTACTTCTACTGAAAACAGTTTTAGAGGCCTTGCCAACATTTTACATGTCCATCTTCAAGTTACCAAAGGAAGTGGCTGCAATGATTAAAAAACAGATGCGAAACTTCTTTTGGAAAGGATTCTAAAAAGGGATAGAATATGGTCAAGTGGGGCCAGGTTTGCAAACCAGTTTAGGATGGAGGTATTGGTATAAGGGGGATGATTAGGAGGAACGCTGCTTTAAGGGCAAAATGGCTATGGAGAAACCAACATCAATATGGGCCAAGATAGTTCGTAGTATACATGGCTCAAAAGCTTTCGGAAGAGAAGTTGGTTTGAGCAAAAAATACAGCTACAGATCTCCTTGGAAGGATGTGTACAAACTCTATAAGCAGTTTAGGCCTCACATACGATGGAAGATTGGAAGAGGGGACCAAATGAGCTTTTGGGGTGATGTTTGGTGTGGTCAGGAAAAGTTGAGAGATGCCTTTCCTCATATTTATTGCCTCTCTCTGAAGAAAGAAGATCCATTTGCTTCCCTCAGATGCTATGACAGTGGAGGGGATAGGCTTCAGTGGGGTTGGAATCTACATCTACATAGAAATGTAGGAGAGGCCCACTTGGAAGAATAAAGTGACCTGCTCAATAGACTGCATGGATTTCATCTTTATGTGACGGAGGATGAAGATAGAACTATTTGGAATGGAGGAGCGATCAATACTTTTTCGGTGCAATCTGCCATGGGAAAAGTGTCAAACCAGCAAAGAGAACACACAAGCATCCCATCAGATTTCATTTGGAAAAAAAAAATCCTTCTTAAAAGCAAGGATTATTGTGTGGCTGATTAGTCTTAACAAGCTCAAAACCATGGAAAATATCCAAAAACGTCTTTCCTCATATACGTTACATCCATCTATATGTATTATGTGCAGGAACAACGTAGAAACTACAAATCTCCTATTCGGGACATGCAAGATGACAACAGAGGTTTGGAGATAATGGACCCAACAACACAACACAATATGCCCCCCATCTGAAAAATATCTGTTTCAGATTTCGGGTGCAACAAGGATGACTCAAATCCGTCAATACTGGAAGGTGATTTTGACGGCAGTGTGGTACGCTATTTAGGAGGAGCGAAACAATAGATTGTTTTTGGACAAGGAGGTGTCAGCTAGAATGATGTGGGAGAGATTCAACATTTTGTTTGTTAGTTGGATCTCTAGTTCTAAATTAAGAAAGGGATACAGTTTTGTTGATTGGATATGTAAAGGGGGGGAGGGCATTTTGTACTATTTTTTATTATTAATATAGTTTCTGTTTCCCAAAAAGAACATATGTATGTCGGATACCTCATTCGACATTTTGTACTATTTTTTATTATTAATATAGTTTTTGTTTTAGAAACGATGGAACGAGGGAGAACGAAGAACTCCAGACGATGGAGAACCCAGGACGGCAAGGGTGAATGGATAACCGAAAAAGACGCGCGGACAAGGATAACACAAAGAGACGACCATCTTACACGAAGGAAGGAGAGGAGTATCCCAACGGAACATGGACGAGAAGACAAGAAACACTGGAATGACAAAGAGGGTCAAAGGAAATACGAATCGGATGGATATTATGGAATGAGACAATCGTGGAAACAGACATTAACACGACGAAACATAGAAACAGATGATGACAAGGAATGGCTACTAGTGACACGTAAGCGGAGAAGGAATCCACAATACAAGATGGAGAGGGTACCGGAAGAAAGAGTAACCAGTTACCATAAAAGGAAGGAATATTCAAAAGTTTTAATGAAGGTTGGGGATACCAACAGAAGGGCTGTAAGGTCGCCATACGGGGTTTTAAGGTCATCGAATGGAGAATGGTCGTATGTATCCTTCCCCACGAAGTATAAATTTTTTTTCGGTATGCTTCACGACTGATTCGGAGGACATTATACTATAGGAAGTTAATAGGTCACGACACTTTCAAATCGTATTGTCAAAGGAAGCAATACAGTGGATAAAGACGAAGGTGAAGACAGAGTTGCTAGACGGAAAGCTAAAACCAAAAACAGGGGTGTTCAGAGGAAAAGGGTACAACTTACTCATGGAGGTATTGGTAAATGAAAGAGGAAGGTTCCTGAAGCTAACAAAAATGGTGAAGAGCCAGGTTGAGAACATAGTCATTCCGGAAGAGAGACACACTGAAGCTTGGAGGAACTTATGGAAGGCCCTGGATCTGGTGATTAGAGAAGAAGATGTTAAGCTCACGAAGGCAAGGATGAAGGACATGGAGGTGGAAAGAACAAGAAGCAATACCAGGGAGGAAGAAAGGAAAGCAACAGAGGAGAGGAAAAGTAACAAAGGGAAGTGGGAACGCATGGAAGAGGGACGTGGACGACTGAGAAGAAGTGGTAATAGGAGAAATGAGGAAGGCAAAGATTTCCTGATCATTTGCACAACGGATGAGACGTCGTGGAGGACAATAGAGTTATCCATCCGACGAATGTTGAAACGGGAAATACATATTAGACGTTTAGATGTTGCAAGGGCCTTGCTTCACTGCTATGATAGGGAGGAGATTCGGAACATACAAGCGGAAAGACTGAATACAATGATCGGGGGCTTCTATTTTGAAGAATGGAACAAAGAGTGGGAGATTGGAAGAGCCAAGGTAGCTTGCAGAAACAGTTGGATGGGAGTTGAAGGCATTAGTCCGGTTAAATGGCACGTTCACACTTTTGACAAAATCGGGGAGATGTGTGGTGGATTGCTGGACATAGCAAGTATAACAAGCTCGGCGGAATCCATGGAAATGGCATTCCTGCGACTAAAAGGCCATGAGTCTGGTTTCCTCCTGAAGGAGTTTGAGATATACGACGATGACGGTATACAGGAGCTCCGGTTGGTGGAAATTGAAAGAAACTGGGGAGCTGAGATAACGGAACTCCGACAGCAAATCATCGACCAGTTCACCGGAAAATATCCAACAGACATCATGCGGCTAAAGGAGTGGCGGTACGCCAGTCGGAGTAACGATGAGATTACGCTGTCAAGCTCGGAGGACGGTGACGAGAATCTCGAGGAAGAACGGGGGACAAGAGAGCCTGAATGGAAGGAGATGTCAGGCGGTGGAGCAGGATCGAAAGCTCGGTGGATCAACAGGAAGCAGACAACGATCCCTGACACTCTTACGGATGACAAAGGTGGGCCCAGTCGGGTTAAGGGGAAAGGAAAATGGGTGGATCGGGGGAGTCAAGAAGTTTAGGAGAAGCGGGTCGGGCCAAGAGTCAAATGAAGCCCAAATATCCCGATCCACAGAGAGATCGCAAACTTGGAATACACAAGTGGGCCCAGTGAAGAAAGCCTGACCTGAAGATGGAGAGATAAAGGATTGGCGGACTGGCAAGGAAAAACGCAGGCCAGCCTAAAAGTCTATAGACGAAGGAGCAGTGAAGAAAAGAAGAAAAGGATCAGTGCAATGGTAGGTTGGGCCAATCAAGGAGAAGAACTGGAGTCCTCGGAGTCGGACATGAAATCGATTCCGGAACAAGATGAAGAAGATGACCAGGAAGGGTCGGAAAGAGTCTTGGAAATGCAGAACATGGATGTGGAATACACAGAAGCGCAGACGGGGTCGGGGAGCGAAGCTGAACTCCATGAAGAAACAGACCATGACCAGGTACGCAACCCTTACCTTGCTCCAACTCTCCCTCTCCTTTCTAGTGAGTCGGAGGAATCTCAGAGAAATAACGAGATATTGTGGGAAAGAAGTGGCGAACAAGAGGAGGACAACAGGAGAAGAACTCGAGATATATCTGAAGGGGAACAACAGATGATAAGCAACCAGGGACGAAACGAGTGAGAAGAGGAGGCTCAGACGACGGAGTACGAGAGGGTTCGTGATTTCCTGTTGTCAATCAACACCCAGCTGGTGGAAGCATGAAGGGGTTTCTTGGTGGGGAACTTCCAGTCTTATGAAGATTCTCAGCTGGAATATAAGAGGGTGTGGTAGGGAGGACAAAAGAAGATCGATAAAGAGGACTATTGCTGCAACCCAGGCGGATTTAATAGCCATTCAAGAAACTAAGAGAAGGGAGTTAGATCGTAAGACGATTGGACAAATATGGAAGAACAGGTTTGTAGAGTGGCTGGCGAAACCAGCTAAGGGTAATTCTGGGGGAATGGTGATCATGTGGGATACTCGGAAATTTAGCGTGGTGGACAGCAGAGTGGGGTCTCATTCCATATCCGTCAGAGTTGAGGATGGTGACCAGGGCAGTTGGTGGTTTACAAATGTCTACAGTCCTTGTGATATACAGGGGAAAGAGGACTGTCTGATTGAAATAGCTGCTCTTTCAACCTCTGTCAGTGGACCTTGGTGCATAGGTGGTGATTTTAATATGAATAGGAGCATGGAGGAGAAGAAGAATAGTCAACATATGTCGACCTCTATGAAAATGTTCGATGAATGGATTAGGGATATGCAGTTAAGTGAACCAGAAATGAAAAATATAAAGTTTACCTGGAGTAATGGTAGAAGCAGTCCGGCCATGTCTAAGCTGGATAGGTTTCTATGCAATCAGGAATGGGGGGAGAAATTCCAGCAACAACATGTCTGGGGCTTACATCGCACAACATCGGATCATTGGCCAATCATGCTAGACACTGATCAAACAAAATGGGGTCCTGCTCCATTCCGTTTTAACAATGAATGGCTCAAGCAGGCCAAATGCACAAAGATGATGATCTCAGAATGGGTAAACTTTAAGAGCCAAGGTTGGGAAGGATATAAAATTATGCAAAAGCTGCAGCACCTGAAAGGGAAGTTAAGGAAGTGGGTGAGGGAGCAGATGGAGGAGGATAAGGCCAAGGAGTTAACTCTGAAAGAGAACCTTAAGATTCTAGACAGAAGACTGGAAAGAGAGGAAGGTGAGCAGCTTTTGGAAGATCGAAGGAAAATAGTGGAGGAGATTCATGTCCTGGAATGTAGACATGAGAGGGCCTGTAGACAAAAAGCAAAACTTAAATGGGCTAAAGAAGGGGATGTTAATTCGAAATTCTTTCACATAATTCTTTCTATAAGGAAATCTAGAGCAGTAATTTCCAAAATGGAGGACAGAGATGGAAATTTGATTGACAAAGAAGAGGATATCCAGACTTTAATCATAAAATACTTCTCTGAGATGGTCATGGAACCAGTGAAGGAGAAATGGAAGGTGGAGGGATTGGATTGACAGAAGATTTCTCCGGACAAAAGTCATTGGCTGGAGAGAGAGTTTGAAGAGGAGGAGATAAGAGAGGCTGTTTTCAGCTGTGAGGGAGATAAAGCCCCAGGTCCTGACGGTTTTACTATGGCTTTTTTCCAGTACAACTGAAATACGGTCAAGGAGGACATCTTGGCGTGTATGAAAGAGTTTCACAATGATGTAGTGGTTAATAGAAAGGTAAATGAAACTTATATTTGCCTAATTCCTAAAAAGACAAACTCTATGAAGGTGGAAGATTTCAGACCAATTAGCCTCACAACAAGTCTTTACAAAATTATTGCAAAAACCTTGGCAAATAGGCTGCGAAAGGTTCTTCCTGAAACAGTAAGTGAGCATCAGTTTGCCTTTGTTGAGAATAGACAGATAACGGAAGCAATTCTGATTGCTAATGAAGTTGTGGAAGACCAAAGAACAAGAGGGAAGGAGG
>JAJIYU010000733.1:0-44437 GCA_030144865.1 Tinospora cordifolia | reverse complement strand
TACCATAACTTAACTAGAGGGTTCCTTAAGTTTCGTCTTAATTAAAGTTAGCTTTATTTTTAAAAAGTCTTACTGTGATTGATCTGGTCTTAACTTTATTTTTAAAGTTAGCTTAATTAAAGTTAGCTTTATTTTAATATTTTACTTTGAATTTGGCTAAAAAGCTTAACATATACCTTGTAGGAAAAGTGATAATCGCTTAAAATAATGCATTGATATCTCATACGTTTGAGTGTTCCCTTTTATAAAGCTATTACAACTGTCACTTAGGCTACGCGTTATTATTAGTTTGTGTTCCTCTAATGTTATTTGTTCTCATGGGGATATATGCATACTTTTTTTTAGTGTAGCCAATATAGATGTGCAATTCATTTTGATATTAATATAAAAGTTCTTGCTATCACTTAGTGCATGTACTTGTGCTTGCTAGTACTCTTTTTTAGTACATCAATTGACCCTACTAGCTAATTGACTTAATCGGCCAAATAGCCCATGACAACTGGTATCGAAGCTAATTAAAGAGAGAATTCTGACACTAAACAAGTTATCTAGGATTCACTTAGAGGAACTAGAAAACTAGTCTACTCAAAGTGCAAAATTGGTTGCGACCGTTGAGCAACTGGTTAAACGAGTAGAGTTACTCGAAAAGACACAACATACCCGCGATGAGACCATTGATGCCATAAGTAAGGAACCAATGGGGCATTCCAAATGGTTCTTGGTCAACTAGTCGATGTGAATCCTCAGATAAATGTCTTCACATAATTGGTTGGGATAGGTGGTTTAACAGAGCCTGAGGTCATGCAAAAGGTTAAGTTCCCTGAATCAAAGCATTATGGTGGGACTCAGGATGCTAAAAAACTAGAGAATTTCATCTTCAATGTTCAACAATATCTGAATGTGGTGAAACCAAAGACAAAGCAGGACAAGGTCTCTATTGCCACAATGTACCTCACGAGGAATGCTAATGTACTAGTAGTGTTTACAATGTATTGATAAAGATTGATACTTAGGGAAGCCCTCAAGAGGCAACTCAAGCATCAGTTTTTCCAGAAGATGTGGAGTGCCTAGCTAGGCAAAAGCTACGGAGGCTGCAATGTATTGGTAGTGTCCGTGAATATGTTAAGCGAATGTGGCCCTAACGCTAGATGTCCTAGACATGTCTGAAAAAGAGAAGTTGTTCTTCTTGGATGGGTTAAAGTTGTGGCTTAAATAGAGTTATGAAGGCAATGAGTCGAGGATTATGCATCCGCTCAGGTTGAAGCAAAATAATTGACTGATTATAGCTCGAACTCAAACATGACAAAGAAACCTTAGAAAGAAAACAATACTAAGCCATCATCATGGAAGGATAAATGCGACACTAGCAAGTCAAATAACTACTTTAACAAGGGGTTTCCTCATCCAAGCAATCATCTCGAGACTGTGTATATAAGATTATGTTCTTTACATGATGTCGACAATGGTAGTAGAACAAAAGGACAAAGCAATTTCAACCATATAGTCGAGAAATGTCTTAAGAAAGGGGAGGAGACATAAAAGAGGTTCCGTAATCAATTCTTAAGGCTATAACAAAGTTGATAACAAACTTCAAAGTATGTTATTTGAAGAGCTACCAAAAGTGTAACAACCTGAGCCCACTGTAATGATATTGTCCCTACCTTAGCCATCACTAACTGGGTGAAGGATTTTGTTCTTGACAATATTCAAAGCTAAGTCTCCCAAAAGCGTTCGGCATAATGAGACACCCTTGAATGCACATTTAGCCGGGGAATCCCCCTTGAGTCAGATCGACGTGGGATATTACAATATGCCCCCCTTGGTAACAATCTCATCCTCGAGATTCACACCTCCGGTATACATAGAAAGGTTCTGATACCATTTGTAACAACTCAGGCCCACAACGTACCGATATTGTCCACACTTTAGCCACCACTGATCGGGTATAGGGTTTTATTTTTGGCAAGACTCGAACTTGAGTCTCCTAAAAGCACTCGGTACTAGTAAGGCTCGTAATTGCTCATTTAGCCCAAGAATCTCCCTGGAATCGGACCGATGTGCAATATTACAAAAAGAGCTCCCTCACGAAGGCCTATTAACCATAAAATCGAGTTGATCCCAAGGTAAGTCCACCCACTCACAATTTGTACCAAATGACACCTTTAGAGTTAGATGAACTACAAAAGCAACTAAGTGAACTCATTGATTCATAATTCATTCATCTATTACAGGCTCCTTAAGGGGCACAGTGTTATTCTAGAAAAAACATGATGACAGTCTTCAAAAGTGTGTGGACTACATGGCACTAAATATGCTAATCGTTCAAAACAAATATCATATTCCTTTAATTGTTGACATGTCTGATCAATTGGGTGCAACATGTTACTTTACAAAGGTGGATTTGCAATATGGGCATCATCATGTACGAATCATCGACGGGGACGAACCCAACACAACTTGCGTGACTTGTTATGGAGCATTCAAGTATTTAATGATGCTTTTTGTGTTAACAATGCCCCAGTAACATTTTGTACCTTGATGAATGAGATATTTCACGAGTACTTTGATAATGTTGTGGTAGTGTACTTGGATGACATTATACTTTATAGCCTCACATTAGAGGAACATCTTTCTCATTTGAGGATTGTTTTCGAGTTGTTACAAAAGAATCACCTATATGTGAAGGAAACGAAATGTTTTTTTTTTTAAATTTTTTACAGAGAAGGAGATTGTTTTCTTGGCTTATTACATTGGTAATGGCAAACTGAAGACAAGACATGAAAAAAGTTCATGCCATTGAAGAATTAAAAATCCTAATCAATGTGTTAGAGTTGTGGTCTCTTTCCTTAGCTTCGTGAGCTATTATTATAAGTTGATTAAGGGATATTTAGCGCAAGTAGTAGCTTTGACCAATTTGTTCTAGAAGGACCAACCTTGGTTTGGTCAGAAGAATACTATAGAACATTTGATGATAAAAAATGAATAATGATAGAAGATCTTGTTCTTATTCTGCTAAATTTGAGCAAGCCTTTTGAGGTGCACACAGATGCTTTAGATTTTACATTTGGTGGAGTGCTAGTCCAAGAAAGACATCCTCTGGCATTTGAGAGTCGAAAATCTTCTAAGGCAGAACATCATTATATTGCTCAACAGAAGAAACTGTTGGTAGTGATATATTATCTTTAAACATTAAGACACTATTTATTGGGTTTAAAGCTTGTGGTAATGATAGACAATGCCACAATTTCACACTTCTTGACCTAGAAGAATCTTATTAAGAAGTAAGCTCGTTGGCAAGAACCCTTTTAGAATTCAACATGGTGTTGGAATATAAACCAAGGCAAACACATCAAGATGAGCTTGCTGCCTTCTCAGTTGAAGCTCAGAAGAGCATTAATAGGCTTTAGACCACCTTGTATAATAGAATTCGAGAATGCATATAGGTAGATTCACATAAAAAATGGGTTGTTTACCAGAAAGGGTGGTCATCTATATGTACCCCACATTGGAGGACTTTGCAGAGAATTGATGCATAAATGTCATGACACTCACTAGGCAAGCATCCAGGTGCTCGAAGTACTTTAGCATTGCTTGAACAAGAGTATTATTGGCCGAAGATGACAGATGTTGTAGATGGATATGTTAAGACTTGCTTGACCTATCAACAAGACAAGGTGGAACGGGCCAAGCAGTTGGGGCTCTTGAAACCATTATTAGTTCCTCAACGTCCGTGAGAGAGTATAACCATGGACTTTATTAATGCATTGTCAAAAGTAGGGAAGTATGGTTCAATCATTGTTGTGGTGGATTGATTCTTAAAATATGCCACCTTCATCCCTACTTTTAAATATTATTCTGGCAAAGAGACAACTTACCTTTTCTGTGTCATGTGGTACAATATTGGACAGTTCCTTAGACTATCATTAGGGACAAAGATTTTAGGGTTACAGGGCGATCATGAACACAACTCTTCAAACTATTAGAATCTCATCTGAACTACTCAATTAGTTGTCAAATAGATGACCAAATAGAGAGATTTAATGACATTTTGGGAGAATATCTTAGACAATTTGTTAATGAAAATTAGAAGAATTGGGTGAATCTATTGAATGTTGCTCAGTTTTGCTTCAACTTACAGCGCAACTCTTTGACCTCAAAGAGCCCTTTTGAATTAGTAATGGGCCATGGGCCAACAACCATTCACGCCTCATACAGTTAATATGGGTTATATAGGGAGTATGCTAAAGCATATAAGCTTGCCAAGAGTGGTAGAAGACTCGCAAAATTGCCCAATATTACCTTGAGAAGGCCTTTGGCAAAATGAAGAAGTGGGAAGATTAGAGGAGAAAGTCAGCTTCTTTCCGAGTGAATGACCAAGTCCTTCTGAAACTTCAATCAAATATCATAAGATTTTTAGGAAGGTGAACAGGAAGTTGGTTTACAAGTATGAGGGTCATTTAGAGTCATAAAAAAGGTTGGCAATTCATACTAACTTGAATTGCCTGCTAATTGGAAGTACTTCCATCCAATATTTTATGTCAGCAACTTGAAGCCTTCCAATGCAAAACAAGAAAACTTAGTCTGGCGCAGTATGTCAAGGCCTACATTAAATGTGAAGCATAGACTAGATCGTGAGGTGGAGTATATTTCATCAAATCGCGGAGTTCTAAGACTTTCACATGATCACTTTCAGTTTTAGTACTTAATCAAATGAAAAG
Organism: Tinospora cordifolia; assembly: GCA_030144865.1. Taxonomy (NCBI): domain Eukaryota; kingdom Viridiplantae; phylum Streptophyta; class Magnoliopsida; order Ranunculales; family Menispermaceae; genus Tinospora; species Tinospora cordifolia. The sequence continues at coordinate 39,719 of JAJIYU010000733.1, read as the reverse complement.
GCCTACCTTAAGCCAAGGCTAATTGAGAAGCCAACTAGTGCATTGAAGCAACATAAAGTAAAGATAATCAAGTACTTTGCCAATTGGCAATCAAGGGTGTCATCATATTAAGTTGGGGGGGAGCGTCGTGGTGTAATGATCATGGCAGGACATGTACCGTAGCTTAACTAAAAAACCCATCAAGTTTCATTTCAATCGAAGTTTATTTTGCCCTCAACAAGGCTCATTATGATTGACCTCACATTTTGATATTTTCTATTAAATTTAGCTGAAAAGGATAACATCTACCTTGTAGGGAAGGTGGTAGTTACCTAGAGTAGTACTTAAGTGTCTTGTACATTCGAGTGTCTTGTTTTGTAAAACTATCACAATCTTCCTTTAAATTAAATGTTATTGCTAGTACGTGGTCCTCTAGCGTTACTTACTCTTCTAAGGGTGTCCGTGTGCTTTCTTTCATGTAAGCAATACAAATTTACAATTGTTATTAATATTAATACAAAAGCTCTTATAATTTAAGACCAAGTCATAATAGTATCATTATGATTTAAGAAAGAAATTTATTAGGCATGCATAGACAAAAACAGTTTTAAGTTCTATGTTTAATATCAATGAATAGTTAAACATCAATCCGAAGTAAACGCATGTCACGCATAAACAAACTAAAATAGGAGTATCACATTAAATATGAGCATGTTCATTAAATAGGACATATGCTACATTACTTGCAAGGCCTTTTTAGAAAGAAACCCACATCTCAATGTAAGTTTGTAAGAACAATTTTAGTTTTAATTGGAATGCCCCACAGGAGAATCAGAGCTTCAAGACAGCCCTTGTTAAGGTGGCTAGTTGACTCAACGAGTAATTGCAATAGTAGTGGTGGAGCTAGGAAGGGGGAGGGGCAAACATATACTCTATCCGATATCAATCATTCTATAATGTACAGATAACTTCACTGATGTACACGGCCGAAAAGGTTAGGAATGTATTTCACCGTCTTTTTTTCTTTTTTCTTTTTTTAATTTTTTCTGGTGGTAGGGAATGAGGTATACTATAGATGCCACTTTCCATAAAGTGAGATAAGAAATAAAGGGGAGAGAGATTTTTTCTTTTTTGTTTTTCCCTCCTTTTTATGATACGGTCGGATTCTTCAGACCAGAGTTGAACCACCCAAAAAAAAGAAAAACAAAAAAAACTCTGAAATTAAACAAAACAATTCAAGCTCTGCCATCTGCCACCTTTACAGCTAAAGTCAATTTTGATCTTTCTACACTAAGTACAACAAGATGAAAATAAAATAAAACCTCTATTATACTTTTTCTCTTCCTTTCAAGATGATCAACACCATTTCAACGTTTCTCCAATACCTTACTTGAACAAGTGGTGCCTTTTGATCGGTTTGGCATACCAAACCAAGACTAGTAACCACATTAGGCACGCAGGAATTTTGAAAGAAATTCATTTTTACTTCATTTTTCTACCGTTCCCACAATTTTTACCTTACCAATGTTATCTATAAGCATTTCAAATGGATCAACAATGATTAAGCCCATCCTAATTCTATTCTCATTATCTTCTTGGGCATATCGACACAAAAATATGCGCCTAGAGAACAGTCAAAAAATTAACCCTTGCAAGACCACTTCGAAGCCTTCTAAACCTTAGCTGCTTTTTTTAAAAGGCATTACATGGTCAGAGGCCTTGCTCGTGGGAAAAGGTTGATACAAGATCTAAAATTAACTGGGATAAAAAGAGCACCTAAGCTAAACCAGGCCTAATTCTACATGTAACAAGAATGAAACTTTGTAGCCACCATCCTCAGCAAAATTACCTTATGATACTTTAGTCAACTTTGCCATTGACACCAAAACTGCTACCAAGTATTGGAATTGTCAGTTTGAAACAATCACTGCGTCCAAGAATTCCCAGTTAGTTCGGTTGACAAGAAGAACGCAAAATGCATTTAGCATGTTATAACTTAGCCCAAGCTTGCGAATTAAGAAGCTTGTTCCAGGCCCTGAATAACAATACAAGCTAGCGGCAGTAATTACGGAAGAAAGCACTAGAATGGAATGCTGTGGTTCCAAAATCAATGTTACTTCAAAAGCTAAGAGTATTATGAAGTAACTTCTCGGTGAACAAATTCAAAATCTAAATTGACATACAAGAAAATTAAAAATACAATAATTTAATAAGAGGAGAAAGAAGCCAAACTCAACTCAATAAGGCCTTTCCACAGCAAGAGAGTAAACATTATTTATACATCAAATAGAACCAATTGCAGTTACAAAGAACAGAGAAGTAGACCATGCAAATGGGGACTCAAAAGTCAAGTTATTACAGAAGAGCATCAGCAGCAAAGTGTTGCACGCCTTAACTCCAAGGATCATTCCACCCTTTGGGTCCCTCAGTTTTGACAAAGTTGATAATGGCCTGGACAGCTTCTGAAACCCTATTTGACAGACTGTGGTTTCCCCATTCAATTTCGACTTTCTCTGCTCCTCCCATAGCCTTGCACAATCTGCAAGTAAAAAAGGGTCACTATTGCTCCCACAAAAAGGAGGTCAATTGCTAGATCACACTACGACAAGTAAACATGCAAAGAGGGGAAAAAAAAAATTAAAAAGAAACAAAAACCCTTAGTACATGCTAACGCAGGTTTGAGTTAAATGGTAATTGATTTGCAAGGATTCTACTAGGATAAACAATGATTTCAAAGAGTACTTTACCTCTCAACCAATGCTTTTTTATCAACATATTCTGGAACATTTTCATCAGCCATGGAAAAAATAACCTGTGACAAGGAAAAACATGCTTTATTTGTCATTGTTGGCCAATAAAATTCAAATGAACAATAAGAGTTAAAAAGCACTAAGATAGAGCATACTAGTTTAAGGTAAAATCTTCAGGCTGTAATATGGTTAAGAGTATGGAATTCAGAAGATCAAAGCACAGCAAAAGATACTCAGGATCTTTATTGATGCACAACCCCCAAGATGCACACGCCGAAAATGAAGCAAGGACAATATCAAAAGAAATTTAAAAAATATTCACATTATTACTATTTCAACAATAAGACCCTAGCAAGCATTAAGATAAAGCATACTTCTTGTTAAATGTGAAATGTTTAGGATATAACATCGGTAGACTATGATATTTAAAAGATCAAAGCACAGCGAAAGATGCACAGCAAAAGATGCTCAGGATCTTTGCTGATGTGCAACACCCATGACGAAGATGCGCAGGATATTTGCATTACTATTTCAACAATAACACCCTAGTAAGCATTAAGATAGAGCACACTTCTTGTTGAATGTGAAATGTTTAGCATATAATATCAATAGACTATGGTATTTAAAAGATCAAAGTGCCTGCAAAAGATACTCAGGATCTTGGTTGATGTGTAACACCCATGACGAACACACCCCAAATGAAGCAAGGAAAACACCAACCATTATTACACCCCAAAAGATGCTCAGGATCTTTGTTGTGCTCAGGACCTTTCTTCTTCTTCTTCTTCTTCTTATTATTATTATTGTCATCATTGTTTCATGAAAGAAAGTTTCCAAATGTTTTCAGATTAACATGGAAGAAAGAAGGGGCAGTTTTTCAGAATTCAAGACGTATGGTGGAGGAGAATAGAACACATTGGGGATGGAACCTTCATATGAGTAGGAATATTGGGGAAGGGCAGATTGAAGAAATTAGTGTGATTACTAAGTTGCTTCAAGAAGCTCATCCAAGAAACAGACAAAGGGAGGATAAATCAGTTTGGAAGGAAAAACGAAGTAAAGTGTTTTCAGTTAGATCTTTTAGGAAAGTTCTGAATGAAAACAATTCTAGAAACCCAACAGTTCCGGTTGACTTTATTTGGACAGCTAGAGTTCCCATGAAAGCAAAAATTCTAGTGTGGCTTGTTAGTTTAAATAAGTTAAATATAGTAGAAAATCTCTAGAAGCGCTTCCCTAACTTTGTTCTTAACCTGTCAATTTGTATATTATGCAGGAGTAGCATGGAAACAAGCTCTCACATTTTCCAAAACTGTAGAATGGTGAAACAGATGTGGAGCAAATGAGCGAATAAATATGAAGACTTTGCTCCACCTAATGATCAAAACATATTCCAAATCCCGGAGGATGTGAGGAGTAGAAGATTTCAACAATACTGGAAGATAATCTTTTTTGCAGTTTGGCATAGCTTATGGGAGGAGAGGAACACAAGATTATTTCTAGATAGGTTTAGGTCAGAAAGTCTTGTATGGGAGAGATCCAATATCTTGTTTGCAACTTGGATCTCAAGTTCAAAATTAGGAAAAGGGTACCATTTTGGGGAATGGTTATGTAAGGGTAATGAAATTATGCATATGATGTAATCTCTTTAGTTTTTGTATTGATGCTGTGATATCTCATCAAGCATCAAATCTTTATATAATTAATACAATAATTTCTGTTTCTTAAAAAATTATTGTCGTCGTCGTTGTTGTTGTTATTATTATTGTTGTTTTTATTATTATTTTGTCAACAACACACACAAACTCCCCACTCTCCTCGAAGGAGTCAACCACGGCCCTCACTTGGGGCCATTTACATGCCAGATTAACTGCACCCAGATGGTTGACATATTGTGTTATATTATGGAAATAGCAAAGTGATTCTTAACACTTAAATTTTGCTCAGCTTTTTCTTTTTTTAAACACTTTGATTACCATTAAGAATAAAAATAACAAGCAACGGAATGCAAACATCTTCCGCATTCAGGTGACAATAACCTAAAAATTTGAAGTCCTAGAGAGGGAGGTTTAAAAAGAAACAGAAAAAAGTACAAGAAAAATAAAAACTAGAAACAGCTGGTAATAACAAATAAAAACCTGAAACGTATTATTTAATGACTAACAAAAACACAAGTAGTAGCAGAAAAAAGAAAGAAAGCAAGGGAAAAAAAATGGAAACAGAGTAAACATAAAAAATTTAGAACAAAGAGAGGGATGAGGAAGAGACGCAAGAAAGAGAAAGAGACTGATAAAAGAACAAAAAGAGGAAGAGAATAAAAAATGTAGGAAAAGAACAAGCAAATTTTAAAAAGAGGGGAGAAAAAGGAACAAACATAAGGAAAATCTGGTTGTTTTTTTGGGTCAAGGTTAAGATAAGCCTTAAGCTTGAATATTTAGAAAATGGAGGCTTGATTAAGCTTGTCTTGAACAGTTGAACTTTTAATCAATTTCCTTCAGGCAAGCATCTTGAACTTGAGGATTGAAAGAGGTAGCCTACAACAAAGTAGTTATTGGAAAAAGAAAATAAAATTAAACTATTTATGCTCAATAGCATCCTACTTATAAGAACATGCCAGCTGTACTTGACCCAAGCATCAGCATCTTGCTTTGCAGCAGCCGTACCCTCTTGACTTCACTAAGATAACCGTTAAGGAAGATAACAACCATATGGTGCTATTTGCATTCAGTGGATATTTTATTGTGCAAGACACTGCAAAGACAAGATTACCTGGCAAGGAATGTTTGACATATGCCCCAGTCTCATTTTCAGTTGGTCATCACTAAGATCAGAACTGAACATGTCATCATCCCCCATATAGGCACAAAGGGAATGGTACCTGAATAGCAAATGCATTTTAGTCATTAAAAAAAGACTCATACACAATAAAATGAAGAATAAATTATCAACTAGAGCAATATACGTGTAACAACAAACTATTCAAGACCTGAAATGTTTTAGCAGACAAAGGGTGTTAAATGCACATTAGCTTGCTACATAAAATAACATACAACTTTAACAGAAGAGAGAAATGGAACAAGTGAAATCAATCCATTCTATCAAAACTAAAGTCAATAAAAACAAGCACTGGCTTTTTGCAGGTTTCCCACGCACCTTAAGCTCAACTTGAAAGAATAATTCAGTATATCTAATGCGGTGACGTGTAACGGAGTATGGGGGAAGAACAAATAGAGGAAAGGAAAATTCAGTCAACTAGCAGACATTATAATTCAATTATCAAAGAAAAATGTGATAGATATCAAACGGACAATGTACTTAAAAGATGATAATTAACAATCTAATACTACACTGCAGTGTCACACAAATAGAGTACAATCTCATATATTAAACAAAGCCACTTAACTTTGGTTTTTTCTTTTCTTTTCTTTTCTTTTTTTTTCTTTTTTTTTCTTTTCTTTTTTTTTTTTTGAAAAAGAAGCACACCTAATACATGAGTCTCCCTTTGCAGGTCTAAGAAAGGTGTCATACACAAACTAGCCACCATTTAAAGGTTTTCTCTGTAATCTCTAAAACGGATCTTGTGACATCTAGGTCAATACAGCGACCTCAACAATGTCTTCAAGGTCGACCCGTCAAACACTCAAGTCTGGAAATTGTAAAACTTCCTTGATAGCTAATAAGGCATTCCTAGTAGTTCCTTCAATTAGGAGACTCTGATTGGGTATCTTTAAGAGAAACATAATAAACTGTACAAAAATTTCAAATACAACGGAATTATGAATTGACATGTGATCATCTATCAAAATCATGATTTAGAATCAAATGGTTTTGAGAAATGGTAAATAGAAATGAACCTCAAATCAATAAACAATAAGATTCACAAAACAATGTCAAACAAACATTTGTAAGTATTTAACTACCCATAGTATTATAAAACATTTGTAAGTATTCAACTAAACATTTTCTCCGAATTACTGACTATTTGAACTAATTCACCTATGAATCTATGTATCAGCGGTACATTGATACAGTAACCTGATTTGAGTCATTCGTAAATCAAATCATGAATCATATGATTCAACCATTTGAATGAAACTTGCAACTAAGGTTGAATTTCATACCCAGCAACCTTATTGATCCAAATGGGCTTGAGTGAGTTTCCACCCTATATTCACTTGTTCAAATGCAACAACCCAAAACATTTCGTCAGATTTGCGGTATGAAAATCAAAAGCTGAAATCTACCTATCCTGCCAAATATAAAAATAGAAAGTCTGCAGCAAACCTAATGTGCTATGAACTTCACTAGTATCGCACATGGATGACAGCCTTATGCGCTCTGTTGTATTTTTGATACAAATAAAATAAAAATAAATAACATATGCAGATGTTCATTTATATGCATATGTAACAGATCAAACGAATAAATTTATTTAAGGGGCTTCCTCACCAAGGAATCCCCAAGCATGTACTCCACTATCCTCATCTTTCAACATTTAAGATCAAGCGTCATACGTCATGACATTGAGATGCTTAGGGTTTCCCCATTAAGAGGCCACTCCAAGATAATTTTGATGGCCTAAAAATGCAATTGATTTAGTTGTTAACCAATGTGTTCAAGATGCTAATGTGATCTTTAGGCGATTTGCCCTATCTAGGAGAAGTCAAGCCCAGATGAAGCCTAGACATGGTCTAGGCAATAAAATAAAAAACTTATAGGTTCGTAGAGATAATTAATTGATTGTTTACATGCTCTTGGACAATTCGTATGAAAAATCATATTACATCTACTTGAATTCTGTAATACATGTCAATTTTTCATACAATGATAATAATACTACCTATTATTCAAAATTATGTCTACAAATTATTAATTCATGCCACAATACACATCATTCGAGGGATAACGAAATCAAAAGCAATGTTGTGCGTCAAACAAAAAAAATTTGTTAGATAGCAAATGTCAGATATTGTCGGATCATTGATGGTTGTTGGAGATCTCCACAACTTTTCCTGGTCAAAGCAAATAGAAAGAATAGGCTTAGGGAGAGAAAGGTTCGAGGATATATTGTTGAAAGGAAATTTCACTTCTCAAGCTTTTTTTTTTTTTTTAAATTAGAGACTCCCTAAACTTTTTGAATATTTACATAATCCCACACTCAGGCATTGTGATTAGGCGGTACCTGGGCGACAACCTAGGCCATGCCATGAAAACGCTGCCCTTAATTCTTGTTATTTCAACGTTTTATTTGTTTTGCCCCTTTTGCCCTTTTTTCTGTTGAATTCTCATTTATTTTGTTTAATTTATATTTCTTAGTTTTATATGGGTTTGCTCTATTTATGTTTTTGGCTTATGTTTGATAATTTGATTTGCATAACCCAAACCTAAACTCCAAATCTCAAGCCTAAATTGGGTAGGTTACTGATAATGAATAATAAATTTCATTTCTTTGAGCTGGTTTTCAATGACAATTTTGCACCCAAAAATATTGATTGGACCAATTTTATCATCCAAATTGATAAAGCCTGGGGTACAAGGATTGTTTTAGACACTAAAAGGTGCATATAACTAGAATCACATCTCAAGTGCCAATAAAAAGCCTTGAGGCTTGGGCCACAAGGTTATACTATTAGTGCAATCATTTGGCTTAAGAATATGAAGCATAAACCTCCACGCACAATAAGGTTTGAACCTCAATTTTTATATAAAATATTCTTCATTTGAAAATACATTTATTATCATGATTTGAAATTAACATCACCAACTATTTTAGTTCTTATGATTTAACACATCCAAGATAAAATTGAACATTTTTTTTTCCCTTGAGGTGGTCCTCAGAAAGGTTCCTCTAAAAACATTCTATTTTTAAGCTTATTAACAATAGTATAAATACTAACCTATCTATTTAAAAACTTTTTTACAAATTATTTTAAGTCAACTTCTTTTCTACTCAACTCAACTCAACTAATAATTTCTTCAAAAATACATGAGTCACCCATCAGGATATTGGCTAAAATGGTTAAAAGAAGGGGCCATGACCAAGAAGGTTATGGGTTCAGCTCCCAACCCCACCTCGAGCTTATCAAAATTCATCAAGAAGGATAGGCTAGTCTTACACCCTGGGTCTCCCGAGTCTTAGCCTTGAGGGTGGGTGGGGGCCTCCTGTGGATTAGTCAGATTGTAAGAAAAGGATACTATGGTCTCCCAAAAAAAAAAAGTAAGTACATGAGCCAGCTATATGACATCAACATCCACCCGTCCGCTCTAACAAGGTTTAAGACAGCTATGTCTATTTCTATTGACTAAAGAATGGCAAGAAAAAGCAAAGACTGGATGTTCTTAAAATGTAAAAGCTAAGTTTCTATTACTAATGCTTCTAATAATTTTAAACTATAAATTCACAAAGCTCAGTGTATTTTATGTTCTAGCTTAGTTCTTAATGATTTTACCAAAAATTAAGACAAGCAATATATTAAGAGATATCATTCAAGTTTTCAACATATACATAAAATCATTTCATATTTTAGCTTGTTTTAGGTGTTTTTTCATTTGAAATTGATATTGGTTTTTTCCTTCTTAATATTATACCTAGTTTTCTGTTTATTGTAAATTATAAGAAATGTTAGTCTTGTTTTGCATCATACCAACTAGAGGTTAATCCTTGCCTAAAACATACAAGCCACCTTAAATCAGACAAATTTTTACCTGGTGTCTAAAGACTCTCCTTTTCTAGAGTAGATGTCAACTTTTACTATTTAAAATTTATGCATTATAGCCGGATTAGAGATAATTCACTGTCTTAAGCTGCTGCATACCACTTTGCTGTCTTCAAAAGAGTGGTTTCATCTTGCTCTCCCTCCTGAACACTCAAGTATATTCTCCATTAAGCCATTTTATTTAATATTATTACCTCATATGTTCCTACTTCACATTGGTCTCAACATATGAGAAGCTTTAAGACCAAAGAAAAGAACAAAAGAAAAAATGAAAGATAGCATTCTATGAAAACGTGTTCAGGAATTTCTAGCACATCTAAAAATACAATAGCATGAAGAGAATAAAGAAAAGTGCAAAGCTTCCAAATGGCCAAACAAAACAAGGTACTTGTCCCAAAACAATGATCAGACCACCACCCTACATTGTTTACTCCGTGAATATATCCAACTGAGTGTAGATATCATGAATTAGTCAATACAAAAACCTCATTGTTTGGTTCAGAAAGCATACTATGGCAGAGAAACCACCTGTATGCAGTTATTGGAGCATCTGGATTGGCTTCCCTGGGCATTAAATCCATCCCACGACCTTCATTGATCATGGTTGAAGCCAAGTCAATCATTGCGGCTGTTTCAGGAAAACTTGCTCTGTGTTCTCGATCACTAACAGGGGCCTGAAGATCATGTCAAATAATGCTTTACCCCAGCTAGATAGCAGTAAATAAATACGTAAAAGTAGCAAGAGAATTGTCCGTACAAATAAAATGTGCAACTTAAACATAATTATGTAAGTATCTAGTTGGGCTCCCTTCACCACCTTGTCCACCATTTATTTCTATTGGTACATGACTAGCATTTATAACTCTAATGGCATATGAAAGTCATTGCTGGGAATCCTTATAAAATTAAATTGGAAAAACTCTAAGCAAAAGAAACAAAAGGAGATCAACCTCAAAAACATTTTGCTACACACGAATGGATTTAGAGATTCTTCACGGAAATGTAGTCATTATGACACTAGGCTGTCTCAAGCAAATACAGGATGCTCAATCTGCATGGTGGCCACTAGAGTGTCGATTCCACTTATACGGAATCCATGGAAGTTCATCTCATGTATTGTGCCTCAATTTTCTTATATAGAGCTCAAAAATTGGTAATACTTGGATGTTTATTTCAGGAGGACGATTAGTTGACAAGCCTAAGGCACCACTTTTTCCATCTTCTTCACACATTTGGAAAGCACAAGTAGTGCTAATAAGTTGAATATGCACACGGGCATTCACATAACGCACATGGCTATACGACACACATACGCATAATAAACTACTTTTTTCCGTGTTCTTCTCATATTTGGAAAGCACAAGCAGTATTAATAAGGCTAATCTGGGCACATGTATTCAAACATGGCACATGACTACAAGACAAACATACGCACACCACTTTTTCCATGTTCTTTTTTTAAGAAACACGAAATATATTAAAAGGGGCGGATGAAAAGTCCAAGGAGCCAAAGGTGCTTACACCTCAACAGCCAAGCGCTAAAGTTATAACCAAGCCCCAATTTGGAAGAAAAAAACCCACAAAGCAAAAAGATAAAGAGATTTGTTTACAATTCAATTAACATCCATACTAATCTAACTAAATGCAATTATTTCTAACCTCCCATAACGCTGACCAGATGGCAAAATGAATCAGAAACCATTATCTTTTCAGCTTGATGGGAGAGTGGGTCAGGAAGAGCATGCCAGCAGAACTTTCCACAGGACCTAACAGAACAAGCAAGCAGTGACGCCACAAGGACCAAACATTTTTTAAAACTTCACAGCTCCAAAACATATGACAAATGTCATCTTCAACACCCGTGCATAGGCAACATCAAGAAGGCGAAATACAACAGTTAAGCACCTTTAACTGAAATTGAACAGCACGGTTTAAACGGCCTAAGGAAATGAGCCAGGCTAAAATTTTGCTTTTGAAAAACATTGTCGCCTTCCAGATTGGGTCAAGGTCGTTGTTTCTTGGCATGGAGACCTCAGCGATGAAGGTTGTATAGCAAGATTTAGCATATAAGGTCCCTGAGTCCTCTCCAATCCCTCACTAGGAATCTTCTTGAGGCCATAGGTGAAGTTTTCAAGCCGCTAATGCATGATAATGAGGTCTTCAATCTCCTCATCTTTGAGACCAAGCCAAAAGTTCAAAATCCAGACAACATGAGGATCATTCTGGCCCGGGCTACTAGAACGAAGCTGAAAAAGAGTAGCATAGGGATTTTGGACCAATCTAAAAAGCTCAAAAATTCCTCTTTCAAGGAGATCTGCCCATTCCAAATGTCCTCCCATGCTCTGATCCACTTCCCACTGAACTGGCCTAAAGAACCGCGAATATATGGAGTGGATGAATCTCTACGGCGATTTGCCAGTAACTATACGATTCAGCTCTGCGACCATGTCGTTAGGAGAGGAGCCATAAATACTGTCAATGATCTTTCTCCAAAGGAGATCCAAAGCCTAAGGGAACCACCACGACCACTTTGCCACTAAAACAAGATTCCTAAATTTAAGAATTCCCACACCCAAGCCCCCATTATCAGTCAGTTGGCTGATCTGCTTCCGACTGACCAAGAACTTCGGTTTCTCTGAATTTTTAGCTTTGCAGAAGAAACGCCTAAGACTCCTTTCTATATATCCTTGTGGACAGATGCTGATATTCGAAAGACAGACGTGAAATATGAGGAAAGCACATCCAAAACGAATTTAATTAGCAGCAGCTGCCCTCCTCTGGAAAGGAAGTTGTCTTTCCAACCCTCAATTCTCTTCTCAACAGTCTGCATAACCAGCTCCCCAAAAGAAAACTTCTTAGGATTGCCTCCTAGGGGAAGGCCGAGGTACTTCATAGGCCAGCTACTGGCAGAGATACCCAGGCTTCTGATAGCTTGAGCCAGCGCCAACTCAAAGAGGTTAATACCCAACAGTTGGCTCTTGTAGGGAGGTCTCCAAAACCTTCGAGAGCATGTTCCAACTACGAACATTATTGTTCAATAAGAAGAGGGAGTTGTCCGCATAAAGAAGGTGAGTTAGATGAATCTTCCTAGATCCCACCTCAAAGCCTTGTAAGTCATGAGCCATAGCCTTCTAAACGATGTCGTGCAAGCTATCAGCTACCAAAATGTAGAGAAAAGGGAACAGAGGGTCACCTTGTCTCAAACCTCTAGAAGCAGCCATTTTGCCTCTCGACGACCTACTATTGATGATTATCGAATAGGAAACTGAGGAAATGCAGCCCCAAATCCATCTACGCCATCTGACCCCAAAACCTTTTTTCTTCAACACATATAGTAGGTAACTCCATCGAATGGTATGGCCTTAGAGCAATCAATTTTGACAACCAATCCCTCTTTATGATGAACCCTCCAATCCTCTACGACTTTGTTTGCTATCAGAACAACATCAAGGATGTGGCGATACATGACGAAATCCATTTGATTCTCAGCTATTGTAAGACTGGTTATAAGGTTAATGGGACGATAATCTTCCACTTTCGCCGGATTGCTCTTCTTGGGAATGAGATGGACGTATATCTCATTGGTACATTTATTGACCACTCCTGAGGAGTAGAAGTCTTCAACCGTGTGCATGATATCCTGTTTCAAGAGGGGCCAGTTCTTTTCGTAAAAAAACATAGAATAGCCAACGAGACCCGGGCCTTTCTCTCCTGCACAACTAAACACAACTTCCATGACTTCTTCCTATGAAAAGGTCGTTCCGACCACTCTCTCTGATCATTAGAAATGAGTTTCCAACCAATCCCTTCTATGGCCCAACAGGAGACTTTAGAATCTAAGAAAATCTGAGAGAAATAATTAATAATGTGTTGTTGGATGTCTTCGAAAGAGTCCAGGAGGACTCCGTCAACTAGCTGCAATTTGGAAATAAATGCCTGAGCCCTCCGAAAGGATAAGATACTATGACAAAACTTAGTGTTAGTATCATCCTCCTTAGCCCATTTGATTCTAGCTTTCTAGCGAGTAGCCCAACCCAATCTATTGTCAATTGTTGTCAAAGTGTTGCAGGATATGATTTTTTTTCCTCCTTTCTCTCGTGATAATCGCTGGTTTGCTCAATCTAACTGTCAATCTCCTGCAACTTTTTAGACAGAGAAAGCTTGTCCTTAAGGTCTTCTGACTTGAAATTTCTGCTCCACTCCTTCAGGTCCAACTTGAAACGTTTAAGTTTTTACATAAACGTGTAACCAGGCAGGAATGGTTAATTGGCTTGTTCCACACAAATTCATGTTGTCCTTGAAGTCATTTCTATCCATCCAAGAATGCTTGAATCTGAATGGGGTCGGACCCGACAACATTGGCTAGGTACCGAGGAGGAGAGGCCAGTGATTCGAGGTAATTTGTTGAAGGGTAGAATGATGACAAGAAAGAAAGAGAGCATCCCACGACGAGTTGACTAGGAATCTATCCAGTCTCGAGAGGACCACTTGGTCACGGTTGTTGGTCCAAGTGAAAGTAGAATGAAGGAGCTCGATGTCTCTGAGAATGAGTTCGTGTATCAGATCATCGAACTACGTCATAGCATAGGAACGAGCAGTGTAGTTGAGCTTCTCCTCCACCCTTCTGATGGCATTAAAATCTCCCCCTATGCACCAAGGCCCGGAAAATAGGATCGATAGCATAGCCAATTTATCCCAAAATGTCACCTTGTCCTCCCTCAAAAGAGGGTCATACACCGTCGAGAACCATTAGAAGGAATCTCCTGGGCCCTGAACTTTGATCGATAAAGAATGCTGGCCAGCAAAAGGCTCCAAAACCTCAATGACCCTGGTATTTCCATGTTTCACTTATATTTGGAAGGCATAAGCAATGCAATTAAGGCAGACCTAAGCTCATGTCTTTAGGCAAGGGACTCCGCTTGTGCCAAGAAATACTCTACACATAGCTACGTTAATGAGGTGTGCACCTTTGTGTGCCTTTTTTGCACATTTGCACACCTCATTGAGACTTTATTGTTTTTAATTTTTAATTGCTTGATTAGCTGGTTCTTTTAATTTTACTTAATAATGATATTATTAAATTTAATAAAATACGATTTAATAATATTATTATTATGTTTTGAAGTACAAAACCAAAATATAAATACTTGCTGGAACTAATGGAAGAACAATTTTTTTTTTTTTTTTTTTTTTTTTGCTTGAACAGCAACATAAAGGAGGAAACAAGGAGCCAGCAACAAGTCTTGTTGCTGCTTCTTCCCCAACCACAAAAGAGAATGAGGGGGGAAGAAGAAAGTAGTAGTTGCAACAACACCTCTTCCCCAACCACAAAAGAGAATGAGGAGGGAAGAAGAAAGCAGTAGCTGCAACAACACCTCTTCCCCACCCACATCTTCCTCTTCCTCTTCTTTATGTCATGAAATTCCTAGACATGAAAGTAAATAAATAAGTAAGGAACTCCAGAAACTATGGACTGGACAATTGGATTATGAATCATGGAAAAGTTCGCCTGTTATATGACTTATGTCTAGTTCACTTATCTTTTAAATTTGTGGTTCATTGACTACTATTAATATTATAAAAATATACTTTTGCATGTTTGCACCATAGCTCACTCGGTTACCTCTATGCCACAGGCAATGGAGGAGTCCTTCGCCTTGAGTGTGCCTTGCGCCAATTATAACATTGGGAACAAGTACTACCCAAGGGTTTTCTTTTTCAGAAGAAATAAACTTTATGAAAAGAGAACTATATAGAAAACTGAACATATAGAGGAATCCTAATTCCAAATAACTAAAACAGCAACCAAAGTACACACTACAAACCAACAGCTCTAAGGTAAGCAATCACCCAAATTCCTAAGCCACCCAAATTATGGGATCCTTTTGCTGCAAGGGGAGGAAAAGACCTAAGCACAAGCAGATAGCTTTAAGCTATCCCACAATTGATAAAAAAAAAAAAAAAAAAAAAAAAACATTGTGTGTTACCAAGCAGTTAGTCTTTTTTGGAATCAATTGATGCATCTTCGTACACTGCGACAAGTGACAAGATGTATGAGTTGCTTAGCAATAATATACTAAAGATTGGTCCCCAGCATGTTGTTCAAATTATTATAAACAATCACCCTACGCTGTGCTCGTGTTAGTAAGATGTTACTTTATATTATTAGCATGTTACTTTCTTAGACCTTATAATTAATTTCTTAATGACTAATTATTGGTTCTCCAATGGTACATGGCTCCGATTTCAATTTTATTTGGAAATTGTTGAAGTAGAATGGCCTCATTCATACTGTACTCCTTGAACAATTCACTGCCTTGTTCTAATGTTGGAGGATACCAAAAAACAATCTGAATGTAACAAAGTAACCAAGAATAAATTGCACAAAGTGGTTTCATTTTAACTATACTAGTGCTTTAAATATGATAAGAAAGTCCACAATACAAAGAGAGTTAGTCAAACCTGTGTTACTAAGGTACACATGGGCGCACACCTTAGATGCGTCTTAAGGCTATAACTAAACTGTCAAACCAGAGCAAAGTGCTAACGCATAGGCGTAGCTCTGCTACCCAACGAGAGCTACATAGCTAAAGCTAGCAAAAAAAATTTTCCTATTTATAAATTTTAATTTTTTGATCAATTTAAAAAAAATTAATAATACTACTATTTTTAAAGGACATTAATAATAATACTAATTTTTAAAGGACATTAATAGTAATACTATTAAACCTAATAAAATATGATTAATGGTATTATCACTATATCTTAAAACATGAACAAAATACAATTGTTTGCTTACCCTTATGCAAAAATAAAAGCATGACCCTCTTCATTCTTTTTTTTTTTTTTCTTTTTTAACTGGAACCAACAAAGAGTAAGCAAGGAGGGGAGATGAATGAGGGAAGAAGAAAACGGTTGTTACCACAACACCTCCAACCCTACCCCTGCCCCCATCCTCCTCATTCTCCCATTCCTTTTTATGTTTCACAAAATTCTTACAAATGAAAATAAAGAAAATTATCAAAGAAATTCAAACGGTAAGAAAGGATTGAATAATTGCATTATGAATCATTAAATTGCAAGCTTATTATATAACTTATGTCTAGTCTACTTATTTATTATTTTATGGTTCATTGATTAATAATAAATTTATAAAATGTATATTTTTTGCATTTTTGTGCATTATATCCCTCAATAGTGCAACTTGCCTTGGACCCAGCAACTAAGGCAACGGAAGGGTCCCTCCTCTGAGTAAGACCAAGAATAACAAGACTTGCCACATCAATCTTAACATTGCAAAGTTCCAAAAAAAAAAAAAAAAAAAAAAAAAGAAGTAGATATTTGAGAGCAATAGTTTCTTCACTACAATCAACAAGCAACAAGTGGGCCAAGGATATTAAGGTGAAGAAAATTGAAACAATAGTTTTAACTACTTCATTTTCAAAAGATGTAGAATGTATTTTGGAAGTAACATTTTTGTTGCCTAGAGTTCTTCCTTGAGTTGATAGTGAGAAAATGCAGTACATCAATGCAGCAGCTGATAGAGCAAAAAGAGACAATTGAAAATCCTTTTAATGGAAACAAGAAAAGCACATGAAAAATTTTGAATATGCAAGGGGTTGCCAACTTCATTGTTTACATGCCGTGGAGTATTCTCTAAATTTGGGCTTTCTATGAAAATCCACATGTAAATAATGACTAAGAATTTGTTGGAGGCTGGTATGGTTGTACCAATGCATCCAAAGACTTGTACCTGACGAATTTAAACAAAATTAGATCATAGAAGAGATACCTCTTTATAGCGATGCAGTCGGAATGTTTGTCTTCGGAGTGACAATTTCATGTCGAAATCTTACATTCCTTGGTTAGTATTTTGTCTTTGTTTTTCTAACTATATATATATATATAGGGGACCAAAAGTCCCCTAGATTACAAAAGATTGCAAGACGGCACTCCAATTCACAACCCAGTCCCTTCGAGTATATCATGCTGCCCATTGTCAATGGGCCAAGTTGTTTTAAACAATATTAGGAAATAGGTTTTAAACAATGGTCAAATGAACAATTGACTATATCCTAACCTTGTATGTAGCAGAGTAGTAATTAAGATTTAGCTAGACAACCTCAAACCTAAAGTTATTGAAAATATGAATTCTTAGCCTAAAATGTAGGGCATGTGGTGCGAACAGCACGTAAGTTGAAATAAATAAGTTTTATATGTGATTATTCTTTCATTGTGCAATGTTCTGCTTACTTTCTTAATAATTATAATTAACCTTGTTGTTTAAATTAACAAATTCATATAAAGAAAAAGGGAAATAGGTTGGAGCAACAAAGGCTCAATGTTCTAGTTTACATCAAGTACAATCAAATGTTTAAGGAGTGGTTCACCCAAAAGTATACAATTGAATACATGTGACACCATCTCGTTAGTGATTATTGATGAGTTCTATGAGTGGTTGGTTGGCTTGCCTATAGATGATGATGCATCCAATGATTTGGTTGCTGAATGTGATTCTTTTACTCACGGGGATATTGAAGAGGCTACTGGTGTTGGACAACTGTCAAGAGATACAAGTGAATTTTCACAAAATACACCTTCAAACAATACTGTTGCCAAAATATCAGAAAAGAGCAGCCTTCAGAGAATTTAAGAGATACAACAAGGGATGATAAGCAAGAATTAGCAATAGAAGATGCATGAAGAGAGGAAGAAGAATTAGGAGAAGATATTAAGGCTGCCAAAGAAGAAAATGCCAACATCATTTTTAGAAAATTGTTCAAGTGATGATGATTGCACACAAAAAGAAGCAGAATACCATGCATAAAATGAATGCACTCAAAAAATTAGTGGTTGTTAAGATTTTCGACAATGAGATCTTCATTTGTAACTTATAGATTTTTGTTAGTAACGAATAGAACTAGACAATATAATGTGACTCACAGAACAAGTGTCTGCTTAGTGTTTACTCAATTAATATTTGACCTTTGTTTACTTTTGGAATAAAAAGCAAACAAGTCTTTGGCATACATACAAATGTGATTTCTTAAAAAAAGATAATTTGTTATGTTTTACTGCACCTTGGATGACTTGAGCAAACAACACGTGTTGCACCTTAGGCTTTAAAATTACTCTCACCTAGAGTGAGCGCTTTTTTTTTTCAATGTCACTGATTGAGAGATGCATCAACGATTGGTTTGGAACCTAATCTATCTGTGTCACACAAGACCAGATATTGCGTCCGCAATGGAAGTAATTAGTCAATTTATGCAAAATCTAAGAGTTCATATAAAAGCTGCTAACTGTATACTATAATATCTTAAAGAGACTGCAAGGCGCAACATCTTATTTAAATGAAATATAGGATTGATTTTGGAGGCCTATACAGATGTAGAACATGTTAGTTATGCAGTTTACAGGAG
This sequence comes from Tinospora cordifolia, assembly GCA_030144865.1. NCBI lineage: Eukaryota > Viridiplantae > Streptophyta > Magnoliopsida > Ranunculales > Menispermaceae > Tinospora > Tinospora cordifolia. The sequence goes on along the minus strand of JAJIYU010000733.1, from coordinate 20,855 downwards.
ATCAGCCACTAGGTATTGTACCTTTCATGGTGGAAATATACTACATGGAGAGAAAAGAAGCAAAATGTGGTGGTTTGCTAAATGCTGAAGTAATAATTCAGAGCAATAGCCCAAGCCCCAAGGAATTCAAGGAGTACTAGGGTTGAGAATCATTTTGGAGGACCTAAAGTTATGTGTGATGACCAGATGACACTATTGTGATAATACATCTACCGTCTGTAACAGTCATGTCTGGACATGCACCATAACCTAATTAGAGGGTCTGTGAAGTTTCGTCGCGATCGGAGTTTGTTTTGGCCTCCAAAAGGCCCAATATGATTGGCCTCACATTTTGATGTCTCCTTTTGGGAGGAGAGAGAAAACTTAATGTCTATTATAAGGGGGGATATGGTCCTAACCTCCTTGATGACATTTCATGGGTCATCTTAGGACTACTCCTTGGTTCAACCCAAGGGGCCTGCTATCTTCATTCTAGAGGAGATGTAGATAGTTCCCATGACTTTGGGTAAGTTATGGGACATCGTCAAGCGACATACGGTGCGGGGCCTGCAAGGACCCGGGGTTGAGTATATGACGCCGGTATGCCACCCGATGTCCGAGTTGGGTGGATTGAACTATCTCTAACCATCGTGTTGGAGTGTGCTTGCTATAGGATGCACTCAGAGGAGTCATCCAAAGAGGGATGCGCTCGGGGAAGCCATCCACAGAGCTTACGGCAGTACACAGTCAGTTGAGACACAGTGTACCGATATGCCTGAGTAATCCGATAGTCCCATATGTGTTGGTTGTCCAGGATTCCGACTCAATGTTGCTATTACGACTTCTGCTGAGCTATTTAAGACGAGTTTGTGTGAATGGCTGGCCAAGAATATCGGTATTCGAGGCGCCGCACTGGCAAATCTAGGGAACGAATGATAGGCCCATGACAGATGATATCAGAGCAAGTTCCGGAGGGAACTGGTATCAAAGTCATCTTTCCCGGTGGGGGAAGTAATGTCAGGGATGCTTCTAGAGGGAAGTAGTATCAGAGACGGTATGACCCGATAGAGGAACCCCACACACAGTTGCTACGGTAAGCAAGGGAACCAGAATGGGTGAACACAGAGGTGTTACACAAAGCCTAGAGAGGGCTAATCAGGGACGGATACTTGTTATAGAGGCCAAGTTAAGCCAAACTGAGGAAGCAGAATGGGCTTCAAAAGTCAACAAGCGTGTTGACAAGGCATGTGCGAAGGTGTATGGTAGGATATGCAGAGGGGCCAAGATTGTGGTAATCGTTGACCGAGGTGCAATGACAAGGCACTAAGCCATGACACATTCGAATCCACAGTAGAGACAATTGCTAACATAAGAGATATCCAGTGGGATGCAAGCTAGTAACACGAATGGACTGAAATGAGGACCCGTGAACGAGTTGCAACAAGGTCAGTGATCTCAGTGAACCCGAATCAAAGTACTAGAGCTTGTGGGCTAAGAGGCGATGGTTCTGAGTAGTAGAGAAGGCTACTGGCCGTCAGAGTTGCTTGTTCCAGTGCAAGGGCAGTACGTTGGTGACTTGCTTGAGCATCTGAGGGGACAGTAACAACAAGGGATTGATGAGTCACGAAGGGACGTTCGAGGAACTAGTGCAAGAGGCACAGGGTGAAGAACAGAGATAGTCGTCCCATCTTTCCCGACACAGATCAGAGTGAAGCTAGTACTGCGTGGGCATCCATATGAGAACCTTGTGGTATAAGTACCGAGAGATACGTGCAGAGTGGGCACAGAGGCAACTTCGAGAGTTCATGTGGGGACATATGCTCAGGATAAGGAGCAGTTTGAGACGGTGATGCTAGAGAAGCATCAAGTCCATGTAGAGGACTTGCTCAAGGGTAAGAGCAAGAAGAACAGAGTGCACGCGAATGAAGCCAATAGTCACAGAGGTGACAAGAGGTCCGAGTATGTGAACAGTTCCCTACCTAATTCAGAGTTGAATGCTGACCAGTTCTAGGAACTAGCGCTAGAGAGGCACAGAGTGAAGAACATCAGAGGTGCAACATGTGGCCAACGGTAGGAACCGATATTAGCACAGATGGTGCAAATTCGTTCGAGGGACTAGTGCAAGGTAAGCACAGGGTGAAGAACATCAGAAAGGGACCCGACACATACATAAGGCACAGAATGTCAAGTTGTTCAAGATACCGATGCTAGAGAGGCACAGGGTGACGAGCACTACAGAGACTGCAGAGGCAGTATGGGACATAACAGAGGCAATGCTTGTTCTTATGGCGAAGACAGTGGTCGAGGGACTAGAGTTCAAGATTGTCATATTTAGAGGCTTTTGAGACAAGTTCAAATTAGATGAACTCATGAGAACCGATTGAGCAGAATCAATAAGTGGGCAGCATGTCAGTTGTTGTGATTGTTTCTTCGCGGGTGAAGACAGTGGTCGAGGGACTGGGAGACGCTCCATCATAGGCAACGTGCTAACATGGAGGTCACACAACAGTGATGCCAGATAGATCAGTGAGCAGTGAATCAAGTGGAACTTATCCGAGGGACTAGTGCAAGGGGATGCACAGAGTGAAGGACAACCACAGTGGTGGTAAGCATAGAGATGCTGAATGAGCGAAGCGACTAAAGCTTCATTGTTGTTCGAGGCACCGACGCTAGAGAGGCACAGGGTGAAGAGCAGCAATGTTCAAACGCACATTGAGGTGCAATGTAGAGAAGGCTAACAGTTCGAGGTACCGATGATAGAGAGGTATAGGGTGAAGAACAGTAGTGGGATCAGACACGTCCGAGGAACTGATGCTAGAGAGGCATGGAGTAAAGGACTAAGATGTGGCTAGCGGGGCATAGAGGTGCAACTTTGTATGGTTGAGAACAACGCAGAGACGTCCGAGGCACTAATGCTAGAGAGGCATAGGGTGAAAGACCAACATACGATCAATTAAGCACAGAGGTGCAACCCATACAGCTGAGTATGGCAAGGAATGTTCGAGGCACTGATGCTAGAGAGGCATGGGGTGAAGAACAGACTCTAAAAATCGTGCACAAAGATGCAAGCGCAGAGGCGCAAAGTTGTTAAGTTGAGCATAACAAGATGTTCGAGGCACTAGTGATAGAGAGGCACAGGATGACGAACAGATATTTGAGATGGGCACAGAGGTGCGAGCGCAGAGGCGCGTCTTGTCGAATTGAGCACAACGAGACGTTTGAGGCACTAGTGCTAGAGAGGCACAGGGTGAAGAACCATATTCTAAGGATAGAATAGGCACAAAGGTGCAAAGCACAGAGGTGCTAGTGTGGAGCTACATCAAGTAAATGCTAGCTCATCCGAGAGATACATCGGATAGTTCGAGGTACTGGTGCTAGGGAGGCACGGGGTGAAGAACACGGTGATGTCACAAGGACGCCCAGAGGGGCAGCACAAGGGTGCAACTTATAATAGACGTTTTAACCCAGGGGATGAGTGCAGTGGTACTCAAGGTAAGACGTTAAATGGGAAAGAGTTCCACATTCAAGTCAAGAGCACGAGAGATGAGGTGTGACAGTCAACTGCGAGATTGATAGGCGAGGACCACTATGGGAAGTTCCGGAGGTGAACACGGCCATAGTGTCGATGGGGCATCGACCTTTCAAGTGGGGTAGTCTGTAACGGTCATGTCTGGACATGCAACGTAACCTAATTAGAGGGTCTGTGAAGTTTCGTCACGATCGGAGTTCGTTTCGGCCTCCAAAAGACCCAATATGATTGGCCTCACATTTTGATGTCTCCTTTTGGGAGGAGAGAGAAAGCTTAATATCTATTATAAGGGGAGACATGGTCCTAACTTCCTTGATAACATTTCATAGGTCATTTTAGGACTACTCCTTGGTTCAACCCAAGGGGCTGGCTATTTCCATTCTAGAGGAGATGTAGATAGTTCTCATGACTTTGGATAAGTTATGGGACATCGTCGAGCGACATACGGTGCGGGGCCCGCAAGGACCCGGGGTTGGGTATATGACGCCGGTATGCCACCCGATGTCCGAGTTGGGCGGATTGAACTATCTCTAACCATCGTGTTGGAGTGTGCTTGCTATAGGATGCACTCAGAGGAGTCATCCAACGAGGGATGCGCTCGAGGGAGCCATCCACAGAGCTTACGGCAGTACACAGTCATTTGAGACACAGTGTACCGATATGCCTGAGTAATCCGATAGTCCCATATGTGTTGGTTGTCCGGGATTCCGACTCAATGTTGCTATTAAGACTTCCGCTGAGCTATTTGAGACGAGTTTGTATGAATGACTGGCCAAAAATAGGGGTATTCGAGGCGCCGCACGGGCAAATCTAGGGAACGAATGATAGGCCCGTGACACGTCGGCATTATTCATAGCCCAGTGCTACATGATCAAGCAAAGCATATCGAAACTGACAGACACTCCAATAAGGAAAAGCTTGACAGCGGACTCGTCTATACTCATCATCAATTGACAGATATCAAAAAACTCAGCATTCACCAGCTTAAGGTGGAATTTTGGAAACAAAACCCATAGCCCAGTGCTACATGATCAAGCAAAGCATATCGAAATTGACAAACACTCCAATAAGGAAAAGCTTGATAGCGGACTCGTCTATACTCATCATCAATTGACAGATATCAAAAAACTCAGCATTCACCAGCTTAAGGTGGAATTTTGGAAACAAAACCCTAATAAACTAGATAGATTATTAAATCAGCAAGATTTTATTCTTTCATTCTTAGATTTGTTATAATTCTGAAATATCTATTATTAAATCAGAAACCCTGATAAACTAGATTCGTTATAATTCTAAAATTTTGGAAACAAAACCCAAATAAACTCAATAGATTAGTAAATCAGAAAGATTTTATTCTTTCATTCTTAGATTCATTATAATTCTAAAATATCTATTATAGAAGGTGCTATGTGTGTACAATGACAGCCGCAGCCTTTTATTTTCTATATATATGATGTACTTTTATAGATGTACCATGAACAAGAATTATTACCTCCTTTTCTCCCATTGATGTAGGTCACAAAGCTGAACCACATTCTATGGTCTTTTATTTATGAGTTTTCCAACAACAACCAGTGAATTCACCTCATTAGTGAGAAACAAACGCTCTCTGTTTGGAGGTTTCCACCTTTTCTTATGATGATTTATTATGAAAGGTACTTTCCTTGAATAAAGAAAGACAAGTACTTCACAGTTTTTCAACTTCAGTAACATTTGATGACTGGTCCATAAATTTCAAAAGAGATTGATTTATTTTGGATCAAGTGCTCTTGACAAATAGGTATTATTAGGTGTTTACCAATTTGGTCAGCATACCATGCTGTATGTGTATCTCGCCTACTTATCAGGATCGCATGTGAAATCAGATCAGAAACACCAAGAACCATGAACGGAATCAACTCAAACCTACTGATCTAATTTGACCATACTGCAAAGCAATATAATATAAGACATAATAAGTTCCCTGAGCTCAGAGTATTGAGTTCTTTTTGAGGAAAGCAGTAAATAATTAACTAGCTTGTATCTTGTGGGATATACTGTGTGATCCACAGGATTCTGCACGACTAATATAGGGATGGGCCAATTAGGCTCAAGACCCCAACCACTATAAACACGCATTAATTCCCCATTACTTCATTATGTTAATTCCCAACTTAACTTGAAACTATCATAGGCACAAAGGTTCTTAGCCAGTACCACCACCGGCGCTCTTCATAATAGCCAACTCTTAACCCTCTTCCTCTTTTAGATCTGATGTCCTAAGCAAGAAAGTTGTCACCTAGAATACTTTCAGCTCAACATGTCCACTCCACCTTATCACTCTTTGATTTTGGTCAAATCTTGATCCAACATCATGAAAAAATTAACTTTGACTTCACATTACTTAAGAATTACCCCGTCCAAAGCATTAGTTGAACTGCAGGTGTCTACCCCAAGAAATATGTGTCTAATCCTTGCCCAAATATCAAGTAACTACTTGTGTCAAAGCATATGCCTTAACGACATTGATAATAACCTTAAGTACATGATGCAGTCTCATTTCTGAAGCCAGATCACTCATGAATGAAGTGAAAATAGACCTCTTTCACCTATTTGAATTATTGGAATGCCAGCAAAAAAATACATCTCAAGTACAGACACAAACATGCTTAAAACTTTTTGAAGAAGAATCATAAACAGAAACAGTACCAAAAGGAGGTCAATGAAGAGCAAAGCCCATGAAGCTTTTTATCAATGTGATAATGCAGGATTGCGGTTGTATGGATTTACATATCCTCAACATACACCTGAAAGTGTACCTCCACAAATCTCAACATAATGCAGTTCATTTGTTTAGCATCAAATTTAAACATTGTGCAGGTGAGACTTTCATACTTCAGCCACCTTCTATTAATCCTAGACTTCCGGGTAAATTTTAAAACAGGTGATCAGCGATACAGCACTGTATTTTGCACCTTGCTCTGAGTAGAATCATAATTCTATTAGCTATTAGGCTTTAGATTTTGATTTCAACAACCCTATCATGAAACAAAATTTATATCCCAACATAAAACCACTAAAAAATACACATGCTTAAATTAGAGACTGTACTTTTTTAAGTTCTAAGATGTAAATTGGTGTTTTTAAGTGACTAATCTGCAGCAAATGACATGTACCACTTCCAACTTTTATACAAAGATACTTGAAAAGAAACATAAACTCTTTATAGAAATAACAACACGAGAAGAAGTACAATAATATCAATGATACCTGCAAAATGGCTGCACGAACTGCCCTGGAGCATGCTGCACTTTTGCGCAAATAGTACACAATATCCTAAATTCCCATGTAAGGGTGAAGAATTTAAATTCACTTTCTATGAAAAGGTAGCTAGAATGATATAACAAATTAAAGTATGAAAAACTATTCCAACAAGTGAGAGAATAACTCACTTGGCAACCAGTACTATGCCCAAGCAGCACTACACCCTCAGAATCTTCCTTATTGATCAGATACCCAATCAACTGATCAAGCTCCATGGCATCCTTATGAATATATAGAAAGCATTTAAAATTAATGGTAAGTAAATCCATGAAACAACACAAGATTAAAGAAAGGCATTTTAACACAAATGTCAAGTTTCACAATGCCACCAATTTACTTGAAATGAAAAATACTACTTCCACACTCATGGCAAATCAGAGGCACAGAGGTAAACTATCCAGCAGAGTTATTTATCAAGAAAAATGTGGGTGTGTGTGTGTGTGCGTGTGTGTGTGCACGATATATATATATATATATATATATATAATTTTCCTAAAATTCAACATGGCTGTTGAATTAATTACCTCAGCCAGTAAAGAAGGCTCATGTAATATGCCTTTGCTCTTTTTTTTTTTATTTATATTTTTCGAGAAGAAGCACAAATATTTAAAATTTAATGAAATGAAAGAGTACAGAGAAAATACACGTAGAAGAAGAAATCCCACAACACAAGCTCAAGCACAATTACGAAGCGTTAGAGCTTCCAACCAGCAATTTACAAACTCATTATTCGATGTTACCTTTACTAATCCAAGTCATGGGTAAAAAGTTCAACAAGTAAATATGGATGGGAAAATATGAAACTTTCTTTATCAACTAACTTATATTCAGACATAAATAACATTTGCATGAGGATACAAAAGAACACAAACTCAATGAGTAAGGCAAGGGCATATCTTCAAGAAAATTACTTGTTCCAAGCTGGAGGTTCCATATCCAATATAAGAAGACGAGAGCAATGGTTGAACAAATGACCACTTTTCATCCACCAAAGCTGCTGATAGAGGTTCTAAGTAGCTGGAAAAATAACAATAACAATGATATAATAATATAGTAACACAAATATTTCAACAATAACAACCAAAAGAAAAAAATATTATATTGGTAACCCCTTAGGTCTTAAAAGAATGAATTTATACACGTAATTATACAATACACATTATAAATGCTTTGTATTTTGTATAAGAATAGTAGATGTATTAAAATACTATTAACAGCATCAAAGAATTAAAATTTAAAAGCTAGTTTCATGACTTTAGAATGTTGTGTACTCTTTTTTTGTTGTGTGCATGTGTGAGAGAGAGAGGAACCAAAGGGTTATTTTAATTAAAATCTAAGCAATGAAAGTACAAATCACAAGCATAAGAAGAACCCACAGCACAAAAATCCTTCATGACAAAAAAGACAAACCAAACAACCCCACAATCCCACAACCCATACTACCCCAACTGCCAACAGTGATGACTGTAAATGTACAGTAAGCAACTCTGCCAATCAAGCACCCAATCAGAAATGAAGGGCCTTCCAAGACAGGATGCATAAACCCATGCACTAGCGGTGATCTTTACATCCTCCCATGGCCTATTTCCTTCCTTGGGCCTTAAAGGAATACTTCAAAAATTCTTTCCGGCCAAATATGATACAATGTAGCAAATGAAGCTATATAGTGCCAACCCCTCACTAAACTGCAGCCAATAGGGTAATGAGATAATGACAAGCAATCCTCAATATAAGAAGGAAGTATCTCAACTCTAATAAGTAGAACTAGCAGTCTGAAATCCACCTTGCTGAAGAAGACTATGGGAATAAATGGTCTGGATCCTTACCAAACAGGAAGCGTAACAAAGTGGTGTGGGGAGATATATATGTCAGGTGTAGCATCTATGTAATAAATCCATTATCAGTCTTCGGATAGCCAATAGCCTTCCAAACACCTTAATTTTGGATGGAATATATGCTTTCTCCAAACAATTGCTGATAATGGAAAATGAGTATGAAGTATGGAAGAGGATGAGAGTAGAACCTCAACAAAGGAGTTACATGAGAATAAGCCATTTGCTTCAAGGTCCTATCAGAAGATATCTGAGTGGCTAGATAGATGACTTGATCCAAATGTGACAGACGGTCACTAATGTCAGACTACTCCACAGGTTGATGCTCTAAGGAAATGAAGAGTAAGTAAGATGCTATTTGTTGGTCATGAACAGGATACGACAGCAAAGGAAAAAATAAGGAGATTATGCATAGAGGATAACCTGTACAAATGCTGAAATGCTCTTACTAGGGGAACTTCCCCAATGACTACTTTTGTTCACAAAAAACGAAAAGACTTCTCATTTCCCATCTTTGAGTGTACATGACCAAACACACTTGAGGCGAGTGGTACTATGAACTTACAAGGTCCTATCCCTGCTACACCTCAGGCCCTCCACATACAAATGTCCAAAATCAACTAGTGAAACTTTAGAATGTCGTGCACTTTGTGTATTCCATTTAGATTTTTTAAGCGAAGGCATGTTTTTAATAGATCAGTGGTCCATTCATCTTGATCGAAAGCTTGATCCACTCCAAAGAAAATATTGAATGAATAAAAAAACAAATTTAACAACGAAAAAAAAATTAAAAAAGCACTAAAACTTACTCAGTTGCCAAAAATCCATCAGTTAATCCACCAATAAAGATGACTTGCTGTTTGAAATCACCTGTTCTAAATGCCACCTGCATGACCCCAAAAAATCTGCAATGGATGGATTATTTTGACTAAATATACAAGAAAACGATGAGATCTAATAATGAAGCAAGATATGGTAAATTCAACTTAGAAAAGACTTGCTTCCAGCTAAGAAAGTTCCTAAATGAATCTAGTATTTCTAGTAGCTAAAACAAGTTGCTTAAATGAATCTACTTCCTACACTATGCTCCAACATTAATCAGACTCCTTTAGTCAAATGCAACTATGTTAAATGCTTCATTATATAACATGGATATGGAATACGTGTCCAACAATTTAAATTTTGGACTATTATTATGAAACAAAAATAACAATAAACAAGTACAAAGAAGAAAAAATTGGAAGTTACATACAACACAGGCCTCATGATGAATATAACACTATCCAAGTCCACAAATCCTAATTTCAAGACATTTTTTAGCCGATTCCCTGTATCCCAAAAATTTAAAATGAACAAGTTAGAGTTCTAATATGTATCCATATTGGACCCATACCTAAGTTCATGCAGTGTTGTCAAGGTGATACCTTGGCACTCTAAGGAAGTAGTTACAATTTTTTTTTAGGAAGGCTTGAAAAAAAATTTATTATAAACTCTAAATTAATATATATTAAATAATCTGTTAAAATCAATAATATATCATTCATTTTAATATAGGGGAAATTCTGAGAAGAGAAGAGAAATTTTTTTAATTTTTGAAAGGAATACAGGGCTCGGGTCCCATTAGCATGGTCCCCCAAATACATATACGAAAAATGAGGGACCAATGAATAACAAATAATTTTTAAGGACTTCTAAATAATTATTTTATAGTCCGTGTAGGACCCACCTAAGACTCGTCGTACAGAAGCTTATCACCTAGTTTCGCCTTAACAACACCAAGTTCGTGTAACACAATTATGTTCTACCAAGTTCAAGTCTTTAAAGTAGGATAATCCTCATAGTGCATTGATGAAATCACAATTTTTTTTTTTTTAATGGTTGATGAGAAAATGAAATAAATACCTTTAGGTCACATTTTTTTTAAAATAAAAAAGAAACCGATAATGATATTACATAAGCAAAGAGAACTATACGAGCAAGGGGCCACCACTACAGAACGCCACCTCACCACACCCCGGACTACAAAATATTACCCCACCCACGCATTCATTCTGACATGGAATAGCCTTTAGACAGCGAGCAATTGCTAATCCAGAACGACGCAAGAGAAAGAGACACCTCCCATACATCCCTAGGGGAGCTACATCTGTCTTCAAAAATCCTGTCGTTTCTCTCCTTCCACAAGCACCAAACCAATGCAAGGCTCGCCACCATCCAATGAGACCTACATCTCTTATCAACATCCTCCCAATAAGGACAAGCACAACTAGAAGACTCACTGCTCTCCCTCTCTACGAAGAACGGAAATTGATCTGCCCACATACTCCATACAAAAGATGCTACTAGACAATGAAGGAAAACATGATCCGCTCCCCCTTTGCCTTACATAAGATACAACACATGGGAGACAAATAGTAACTCGGGCACCGCCTTTGGAGCAAATCCCCCACATTTACTTTCCTCCTATCCACCACCCAAGCCAGGAACTTAACCTTAGAGGGCACTAGGGCCTTCCACAGCTCTTTCAGAAAAGGAGAGGAATATGAATCGTGCTCCCCCACTAGGGAATGGAAAAAGGACTTGGAAGAGAACTCCCCAAACCTTTCCTCAAGCCACACAATTCTATCTTCCCTATCCTCCAACACTACCTCCCTAATCAAAATACTGAGCTCTTCCTCTTCTCTCCTACTCCTCCTGCCCCCAGATGGCCGAAGATGGAAGTCCCACCGATTCCTTGCCTCCACCACTAAAGAATCATAAAAATAGGAGACCTTACAATTTTGACCCAAAGACCTTCTGTAAATCCTCAGAAAAAGAGATGCAAATGTCTCAGTCCCCCACCACACATCCTCCCAAAACCTAATAGAATCACCTTGAACAATCTTCAATCGAACACGAGGGTCTTAAAATTGATAGATCGAGTGGATAAACTTCCATGGGCTTCTATATGTTGAGCCTCTCTTGACACTAGCATCTCTCCCATTGATGTGCAACCCGTGCTTGCTTCTGATAACTCTCCCCCACAACCTATCTTGCTCCCTATGAAACCTCCACAGCCATTTCCCCGCCAAAGCTCTGTTCGTCATAATCACGTTACCAATACCAAGGCCTCCATGATCCTTACTCAACTAAACCTGCTTCCAATCAACTAAATGAATATGCCGCCGATCATCCTCCCCACCCCAAAGAAAATCCCTCATCAATTTCTTAATATGGGCAACTTCTCTGCACGAAATTCGAAAAATAGACAAGAAATATGTTGGTAGCGCTTCCAACACTGAACTAATTAGAGTCAACCTACCTCCCCCCCCCCCCAAAAACCGCTTGGCCACCTTCACCATCACTGACTCCTAGAAACTCTGATTGCTTGGGTGACCACCTAGCGGCATCCCCAAGTCTTCATCGGCCAAGCCCCAACCTCACAGCCAATACTCCCCGCAATCTGATTCAACCAATCCTCCAAAGTAGAGATCCTAGCAATACAAGTTTTATTCATATTAAACCACAGCCCCGAGGCCCAACAAAAACATTTAACGAGGTTAAATGAATGCTCAATAATGGTCTTGTCCCCTTCAAGAAATAACATCGTGTCATTAGCAAACTGCAAATGAGAAACTTCAACCTCTTCCCTGCCCACAACAAAGCCCCTCACAATCCCTCCTTCCCTACCCTTATCCAATAACCGACCCAACACATCTACCACTAACGTAAATAAGAATGGAGATAATGGATCTCCTTGACGAAGACCTCTCTCCGCATTTACTTTACCTTTCAGCCTCCCGTTAATGAATACGGAGTAGGAGACTGTCCTTAGGCACCCTTGGATCCACCCTCTCCACTTCTTACCAAACCCCTTCTTCTCTGGAACAAAATCCGAGAAATCCCAATCAACCATGTCATAAGCTTTTTCGAAATCTACCTTGACCACCACTCCTTTCTTCTTGTTAGCTCTATACTCTTCAACCAATTCATTAGCTACTAGAACTGCATCAGTAATTCGCCTACCCTTCACAAAGGCGAATTGATTTTCAGAAATTGTATTGCCCAAGATCTCTTTAATCCTGTTTGCCAACACTTTAGTAATGATCTTTTAAAGACTTGTGGTAAGGCTAATAGGTCTAAAATCTCTAATTGATCTAGCCGCATTCTTCTTCAGAATCAAACATATATAAGTCTCGTTAGTACTCATGTTTATAACCCCAGATCTGTGAAACTCCTTCATAACAGCCATCAAATCCTCTTTCACCACCTCCCAAGATTTCTGGTAAAAGACCATTGAGAACCCATCTGAACTGGAAGCCTTCGATTCGTCGCACTCAAACACCTTTAGGTCACATTTTAGAGTTTGTACATCTTTTATTTTAAAGAAACAAAAGTATTTACATCATTTTTGCATTTAGGTTATTCTCACTTGCATTTTTAGAGGAAAAAAATTGTATATGTGAGGTCATTTTAGTATCATATTTTCTTAGAGCTCGGTTTTTGAATTCTTTTCATTTTTTTTCCATTTTTAAGGAACGACAAGAAAAAAAACTTTGGAGGTGCAAATCATCATTTTCTCACAATAAATTAATTGTGAGATTTAAAAAAAAAAAAGATATTAGAGAACATATTACAAGTGAAAAAGTACAACAAAGAAACCACAACAAACACAAGAACTGTCCACAAAATATCTCAACAATGAAAAATGGGCCCCACCCTCTTAACCAATCACTCACATATTAATCTCCAGAGTCTAGCCAGATTACAAACAACCGCCCAAAGCAAAGCTAGAAAGTGAGACAAGTATTGCACCCAATGAACTAAAACACTCGTTTAGTCAAAAATCTTTTTGTCTCTCGCTTTCTAAATGCTTCAAATAATTAAAAAAAAGAGACAACTCACCAACAATCTCTATAAGCCTTGCTAAGATTCCCTTGGGTGGGAAAATAAAAAAAATTAACAGAAATGCCTCGCCAAGGTTGAGAGCAAGGCACCACTTCCCTCCGCCTATCCAAATTATGCTACAAAACAACACAAGAATACGTGATCTACAGACACCTCATTTTGATGACAAAGGTACCACCACAATAAGGACAATACTTGTAACGACCCTCATTTTTATTAATGCTAATACCCCAAAAATGTTTATACAACTATGTGCACACCTACGTTGACTTATAGTTATACAAAAGCGTGGAGCATGTACACATATGAACAAAAGTACATAGGAAATTCCAAAGTGAAAAGTACTTCCATAACTAGGGCATTGTGTGATCTCATGTGGATACATGTGAAATGCTATAAACTAAATTAGTTGGATTGTGTGGGAGTTGAACTTGTAGATAAATTGTATTATATGAGATGGCTGCGACAAAACAAACAATCAAATGAATGAACTAGAAGGTGGATGTTGCATTGCATGTTACATGTGGTTGTAACATTAAATTAATAAAGTAGCTTAAAAAAAATGAAATCTAAGTTAGACAGGTTAATCGGACATTATTTACTAAAGTTTTGAGAGTTGGTTAATTGGGTTATAGGAGGAGTATGAAATCATGTTTATAACACTATAACCTATTTGATTTTTCTCTCCTCCACCATTTGAAAACAAGATTAACAAAGATATTAAAACTTGAAGACCGGCAGATACACACAGATGAAGGAAAAAGGAAGTGAGGGTTCTAGGTTTTTCCGGATCTGATTTGTCGCATCAGTGAATCAATTTCAAGTCTTTTCATTGCAAACCTGATATTTAAGCGACTTGTGACAATTCTACAAGTATAATTTTTGCTCTAACTGGTGCTTTATAGAGATTCTAGAAAAAAGGGTTCTATATATATGTTTATGTATCACCACAAACTTAGATTTTGATACATGTACAGTATTTGAAATGGGAAGCTATGTGATGAGATCATATATACGAATATGATGGATATCTAGGCTGCAAGAATGTTAATATTAGATGTGAATTGTGTTTCTGATGGAATTATTATAATATTGGATTGTGTTTATCAAGTTGATCATGTGATAGATGTCCAAATTTTAGGAGAGACTGTCGAAATTTCAGTTGAGGCCTAGAAGGGATCTAGTTGTTCTTGGTAAAGAAAGATTGTTAGGTTTTAGTGTCGATCAAGATACTTCTAAAAGAGTTGTGAAGAGGAGGTCCTAGCAATGTTGGTATTAGAGCCAAGTTGTAAAAGACATGAGTATTTAAAAAGCTTCAAGATACTGTTTAAGCTTTACTATATTATTTTCGTTTATTATTACATAATAAGGGCAGGTGTGATATTTAGATGATTTCTTTCGGCTTCTATGTGTGTGATGGACGCCTTAATGTAATGTTTCTTATCAGAATGAGGTGAAAGAGGCAGACCATCAAGAAACCATAGGAAGCCTCATAGCAATTAGATCAAGACAAGAATAAGAGGTCAAAAGATCTTTTGGTTGCTCAGACTGCACTGATGCAAGAGCATACGAATCAATTTGAGCCTAAGATGTGTCAACCAGCACTAGAAATGCCTCAAGTAGGTGCTCCTGTGTAGGCAGAGACAGGCACTAGGTGTGTAAATAGATCGGATCAGGTCAGCTTTCACCCCTTAGACCCACTCAACCCGACTAGGTCGGGTGGCAGTGGACTACACCCGATGCCACCTGACCTCCCAATTTTTGGGGGCAACCCGACCAACCCAAGGTCAGTTTGAGTCACTTAAGTTGCCATTGGGTTGCCTTTTTATTTTATTTTATTTTCTAAATAGAAAAGATAGTTGAAGAGAGTAGGGAGAGAAGGTTGGGGAGATGGATTTGGAAGAGAACAAGTAAAAAAAAAAAAAGAATAGAGAAAAAGGAAAGAAACTACAGAAAAAAAAAGGAAGGAGAAGGGAGAAGAAGCAAAAGAGAAGATAGATAGGAGAAGAGAGAGAGAGAGAGAGAGAGAGAGAGAGAGAGAGAGAGAGAGAGAGGAAAGAGAGAAAAGGATGTGTGCAGCAAAGAGAAAGAGAAAAAGAGAATGAGAAGAGAAGAAAAAATAAAAAAGAATAGGGGAGGAAGCCATTGTAAGAGAAGAAGAAAAAGAGAATGAGAAGAAATTGATGTGGTAGGTGAAAAATAGAAGAAATTGATGGAGGTAGGTGAAAAGATGGAAGAGTGACCGAGAGAGAGGAAGAGAAGAGAGAGACAGAGAGAGAGAACAGAGAAGGTGAAAAGATAGCACATTAAAAAAAAGAAGATAAAAAATGACTAGACAAGATTGATAATAAAGTGAGCAAAATCTTTAAAAAAAAAACTTAAAAAACATAAAAAACAAAATAATAGAGTATGAGCTTTGGGTTGGACTATTGGGTCGAATACCCAACTTTTTTAAGTAATATTCATGGTCCAACCCGATTGGTTGAGTTTTTTAAAAGTTTCACTCAACCAACTTGACCCAAATTGCTTGGATTTGGTGGAGTTGAGTCGTGTACACCCCTATACCAGGCACTAGCAAGGGGGAGGTTGCAACAGCACCACTTGTGGCTACTATTGCACCTACAAAGAAGATTAAAGGATTTTATGAATTTAAAGGCTAAGGAATTCCACAATGGAATAATCTTCGGGCGACAGATGATTGGCTTTTTAATATCAAAAAGAGAATGAGAGGACATTGAAACTAGATGATGAAACACAAGGGCTTTTCTTTGCACACATGTCGGAAGAGGATGCGATGGTGGCAATCAGTGGTTGATAGTGAAGGCCCATTAAAACACAGGCCAAACTCAAAGAATTGTTTCCTAATGCATATGTTCCAGCCACTAAGAGATAATTGAAGAATTGAGTTTTTAACTCTTAGGCAAAGCGATCTGAATGTGGGAGATATGCACCTCAGTAAATGAAGGATGAAGAGGAGAAGATTGGGTTCTTCTGCACAAGAACTAAAACTAACTATCAGACATGTGTTAAAGGTGGATTTTACTAACTATTGGGTGAAACAAAGGCAAGCCACTTATTGTTTCTAATTGGGATTGATACGATTCGCACAATTCGGTGTTAGGGCCTCTGTGTAGGCTAAGATAGATTCTCAAATCACGGGCAATCCACTTGGACAACTAAATGCACTTTGTTATCAATACCACAGGAGGTAGTTATTCAAGGTAGATATGAAGTGACTTTGAGTTGTAGGCTAGACTTGAGAGTGTAGCTAATTGGCAAAGTATCATACAAAGCCTAGGGACAATTGTCACTTCACCTAAATAAGGTAGTTTTAAATGTGCATATGCATTCTCCTATATATTATTGTTATGCATTAAATTATGTTTTTCATCTTATTGCACATGCATGAATACATGGTATTTTTGGAGGTATAAATGATGATTTGATTGAATTCTATTTATTGAACAAAGTTGGATCAATCTTTTCCCATATTCTTCAAGTTTTTCTAGCATGGATAAGGGCAGGAGTATCACTTTGCAGTGAGGATTCTTGCCAAATGTATGTCGACCTTCTGCACTATAAATATGTATATACCTTGATATGTTGTTTAGTAACATATATGTATCACCACACATTTGATTTTGATATGCGCACAGCATCTGAAATGTGAAGTTATGTCATGAGATAATATATGTGAATGTGATGGATATGTGGGCTGCAAGAATGTGAATTTTGGATGTAAATTGTGTTTCTGACAGAATTATGATAATATTGGATAGTGTTTATTAGGTTGATCGTGTGAGCAATGTCTGATAAAATAGGACCATTAGGTTTTTGCGCCAGTCAAGATACTCCTGAAGCAGTTGTGAAATGGGGGTTGACAATATAAAAAAATGAAATCTCCTTAGGATTAGGAATACAATGTCTATCCTCCCAACCCACAAATGTCACAAGCTTATGCAAAACCCTAGCCTTAATAGGCACGTGAGCCTTCTGGAAACAAGTTAAATGCAATTGGAGAAGTGTTAGGAAAAATCAATATTGTGGTGGAAGAAAATGTACATTAAGTATTAGCGATGCATCTCTTTTCGTCTTCAAGGGTGGATAGTATAATACCCCTACTAGATGGCCAGAAAATCTAAACCCTCCCTCTCAACTACGTGCCTAGCACCAAAGTGAAAATTCCAAAGATAACTATTATTGGTCGTGTGACCCTTAACCTTAATAGGCATGTGAACCTTACAAATAAACAAGATTATGGAATTGGATAAGTGTTAGGATAGTCAAAAAGGTGATAGAAGGAAAGTTGCATAAGTATCAAGATCCATATTGTTTTGACCTCAACGTTGGGAAGACTTAATCCCCTATGGCCAAAAAGAATCTACATTCCTAATTTAGACACCTCTCTCTCAATTACATGCCTAGCACCAAAGTGGAAATTCCAAGAAGGATTACCATCATTGGCCAAAGCATCTTTATATTTTTTTAAAAGAAAATACATGTCGATCTTGCAAAGTTTTCCAAGGATACGTTTGTTGTATCAAATAAATACTTTTGAACATAGTATGAAAATTAGCCGAATTAATTAGTTAATTTGGACAATTGAAACAAGTTTACCTGTAATTGTAAAATTACAAAATTTCGTCAAAATATTAAGAAAAAATTAGTGATTTCCATCTAGAATTGAAGTTTCAAAGATTTTTAGAGAAAAAAATCCATAAAAGCCATAAAAAATGACAAGAATTTATGTGATGTACAAAGCTTTTTTTGTATATCATAGTGAGTGGTAAAACAAAAAATCTCTATAAATGAAGAAGATTGAAGGTGAGATATGTGCAGCTGGCGAGTGGCTATCCAAGAGAAAGAAGAACATGTTGTAACCTTAAGAAAAGATGATAAAGAGAAAAAAGAGAATAGAACAATAAGTTGAGCGCCTAAGAAAAGAGGTGTTGAAAGAAGAACGAGAAATGCGAGTCATCTACAGTGATCAATAAAGAAGATCAAATGTACTTACGTTTGCAGCGACTAGCGAGCCAACAATCAATCAAACCAAGGTTTATGTTTGCACGATCATTAGGCTTGACGATAAATTTCTCATTCTTTCTTGCTTTCTTATAACAATTTTAAGTTAACATGCGCGAGTGCGTTAAACATTGTTAATATTAAAATACATGTTATGAACCATTATATATATATCTATGTTTGTTTTCATCATTTTTACTAGAATTTGTGCATATGAAAGTATATATATATACATATATTGAACTTTTTTAAGTTGGTAAATTTTAACAAAACTTATCTCAAATTTCTCCAACTCTCCGAATTAATTCTAATTTTCAAAGGTTGAAGTTTGGGGTGAAGTCGAATTTTCATTCCTTACTTTTGAAACCCAAGTTCAACCCCCAAATGTGTTGTTACTTGTTAGTCCCTTTTGTAGCCTAAGAAGCATGACCCATATGTCACAAGCATAAAAGAATCAGAAAAATCAAAGTTTATAGAAATCACAAAGATTATTCCTCGAACTGCACCATCAATATTCCATTATTTTAATGTATTTTAATTTTTTAGGAAGGAAACAAAATTTTATTAATAATAAAAAATAAAAACTTAAACATCCAGCCAATAAAAACATTTACCCAATCAAGAATCCACATAAAGCATCACCAAAACTTCCTACATCATAAGAATTAAACGAGCTCCAACCCACCCACAAAATCTCAAAATATTTAGAACCTTCCCCCCCCCCCACCTAACTAAATTCTACGCAAAGATTTCCCCCAATTCAAGAATCAGTCTAAAAGGGACACCCTTGGACTAAATTCAATATAAGCACCCAAACAATGAAAGAATCTCCATAACCACTTTTCTCACAAAGCCTTGCTTTTAGCCACAATATTAACAATGTCAAGTCCTCCTTGTGCGACTGAACGTTGAGCAATCTCCATTTTATCAAACTCCTGACATGGTCTCCCCCCACAAAAAAAATAAAAAATAAAAATAAAAAAGGAAAGTCTTCATTATCTTATCAAGTGGTTTAATAACCACTTTTGAACATCTCAATAATAATACGAAATATGTTTAGATTGCTTCCAAAATCTTCCAATTTTTGACAAAAAAGCATGTTTCTATCCGTCCAACCTCGAGAAATAGCATGAACCACTAGGTCTTAGAGATCTTTTGACTTGGAATTTTCCCTTAAAGGCAACCCCAAATACTTCATCAACCATGAATTATTGCATGCCCCACTTGTTAGCCAAAGATAGGATCACTTCTGCATCCATATTGACCCCAGCCAATTGACATTTGGCCATATTAACTTTAACCCTAAGAACTTGTCAATTGGCATTTGGCCATGGTCCTTCATCCTTTGTGACCAATGTGATGCAATTCTTACTCCATTCCCATTAAGAGTTGGTGGAGGAAACTTGAATTAGCGTCACCTCTTTAAACCATTTTATCTTTGCTTTTTGTAAAGTCATTCTATAATCTCTCAAGCATACCTGTCCTTATTCAAGCTAATATCCCGGCTAAATGCATCAAGTTCCGCCAACCACTCCTCTCTTTCTTCCACCCATCCAACCAATCAATCAGACAATCAATTTCGTCTTCTTTACGTCAATTGGCCCATATTACCTCTCTATCCCACCCTTTTACAAATTCCTTCATCTCCATAAGTTTCACCGTAAACTTGTGTCCCTCTTGCATTGGTTTCAAATGCATCTATCAAAATATTCTCCATTGTTGGATACTATGTGCATTGATTTCAAATGATGTAATCTCTCCTAGTTTTACAGACGTAATACCAAACCAATGTCCCTATAAACACACTTCACAATCAATCATTAACTAATCCAACCACAACAAATGCGCAAATTATCCGAAGAATCAAACAAACTCAATAACTCCAATTGTAATCCCAAAACAAACTCATACCTGAGCGGGTTTGGGTCCGTACTTGAAGAGAACTCCACGTAACTGATTCTTCAACCTAACGAAGCCACTTCCATCGCCTGCAATGGCGTTGTTTGCCATATTAGGTCTTTCTGGTTTAGCACCCCGGCCTCGAACAATGCTCGAAAACCATGAAGAAGAAGAAGACGACGAAGAAGAAGAAAGACTCATGACGGAATCGCTGATGATGATTCAACAATCATGATTCAAGAATTTCGCATTTGCTGAAAGATTCTAGGGTTTGTGCTTGATCAGGAGCTTTGGATGGAAGATCAAGATTCTAGATGATTCGATCGAGTATAAAACTCTCCGAGTCCCTGCTTACGTTATGACCCCGTTTCCGACATTTGCCGCAGACAGCTTAAGCATTCACC
>JAJIYU010000732.1:0-44697 GCA_030144865.1 Tinospora cordifolia | reverse complement strand
TTGTTTACCTTATTTTCTGAGCTTTAATCAATTTAAATCAATTTTAATCTTGTCTTGATAAAATTGAGATCTTTGTCAACTTTAGTGTTAAAGAAAATTCAACCACCATTAGTATTCCTTGAGGACGATACCCGGACTTTCCGGATATTACTACAAGCGATCTCGTATACTTGCGGGTTCGCTAACAAGTCACACCTAGCCTAAAGTCATCAATTAACTGGTACATCTACCCTTTCTCTTCCTCCTGTTTGTTGAACTTTCTACTCAAGGCATCAGCCACTATATTGGCCTTCCCTGGATGGTAGTGTAGTTGAAAATTGTTGTCTTTCAAGAACTCCAGCCATCTCCGTTGTCTGAGGTTCAACTCCTTTTGGGTGTAGATGTACTTCAAGCTCTTGTGATCTGAAAACAGATCAATTTTTTTACCATAAAAGTAGTGTCTCCAAATCTTCAAGGCAAATACAATGGTTGCTAACTCTAGGTCATGAGTGGGGTAATTCTTCTCATGGACCTTCACTTGTCGTGAGGCATAAGTGACTACTTGTCTTCCTTGCATCAATGCTGCTCCCAGTCCATTTAGTGATGCATCAATATAAAAGGTAAAAGTAACCCCATGGGTTGGAGTGACTAGGATGGGGGTCGTAGTCAATCTCTTCTTTAGTTCTTGAAATGATCATTCGCACTTCTCATCCCAATTGAACTTAACTCCCTTCCTGGTTAGCTTGGTCATAGGTTCTGCTAGTTTAGAAAAATCATGTATGAACCTTCTGTAATATCCAGCCAGACCTAAGAAACTCCTGATTTCTGTAACTGTCTTTGGCTGTTTCTAATTCATGACAGCTTCCACCTTCTCCGGATCCATAGAGATGCCTTCTGCTGATACTACATGGCCAAGGAACTTGACCGTCTTCATCCAGAACTCACATTTGCTGAACTTGGCATATAGTTTGTGACCTCTGATGTAACACCCCAACCCCTGTATCTTTAAGCATTGGACACGACCACCACTCTCTTGACAATGGGCTAAACGAAACAGCGAGCCGGGCCGGTGTTACTTTACAAGTGATACACACTTGACTTTCTTTTTATTTCAATTATTTCATGCCTTGATTTTATTTAACAGTATATAACTTAAATTCAAAGAATTAATAAGGAAATAATACAATAAATAACTGAAATTCATAAACTCAATTAATTAAATAAAATTAAGTATATAATTTGATCTTGAAGAAAAATATTATAGCGGAAGATTCAAAACTTGGGCAACATGCTCTTACATAGAAATTAAAAACTTTTTAAATAAAGGACCTAACTAATTTCCATGGTATTCATGTAAATCAATTACCTGAAAATTAGAAGGAAGGGGTGAGCACATAGCTGACCCACCTCTTCCCAAGTTGTGATACTTCCTGGAAGCAAGGTTTGCAGCCAGCTTTTTGCTTTATCCCTCAAATAAATGGAAAACAATCTCAGCCTAAACTGATCTTCAATTACTCCATAGATTTTCATGGTGTTGCATATCTCCATGAATGAGTTAAGATGTACCATAGGATCTTCCACAGGTGATCCTCCAAACTGTTGTTGCAGCACCATGGTGATCAAGGATGGTTTCAACTCAAATGTATTTGCATTAATAGGCGTCCTTGCTATTCCTGAGCAATTGTTGTTCAAAACAGGTTTGAAGAAGTCTCGCAATGGTGTTTTCCCGTTATTACCAACACCCGAACTGCTGCTTTCAGCCATGCTTGATGCACGTTCTTGAGCCTCCAACCAAATCTGACTGATTGTCTTCAGCAAATCTGGATCGTAGGTGTCACAAAGATGTTCACTCATACAAGCTTGTAACACAAAAGCACAAACAGATCAAGTGTATTCAATGTATTCTTGAGTAATGATAAGGTAAATCAATTAATAGGTAGTAATAAATTAAAATATCGTCTTGATTAAAACCAAACCAAATTCGACTGGTTTTAAAAACACTAACACCGTTTGTTCCCCGGCAACGACGCCAAAAACTTGTTAGCAACCCCGCAAGTGTACAGGATCGCAGTAGCAATATCTGGTAAGTCCGGGTATCGTCCTCAGGGAACAAGAGTAGCTTTTGATTTTTAATACCAGAGTTACTAATGATCACAGTTTTATCAAGACAAGATTGAATGTGATTAAATTAATTTCAAAACTAGAAACTTTTGTAAACAAGGATAATGATAGATTTTAAGAATTCAATAGAGAAACATGTATAGGATAATGAATGTCGCCGCATAGTTTCCACATCTTCGTTGTATTTGTGAATTAGCTAATCTATGAGTTATAGCATCAATGGTTGAAACCCTTTCCCAAGGCATTTCAACACTCACTAGATTTGTTTCGTCAAACCCTCTCCCGAGGCGTTCACTTAACAATCTATGTGTTTAGACTGACATTACCTGTGCAACTCCCTAGATTGGTCAACAATCTCTCGATCAATCAACTGGTCTAGGTCCAGATTGTGATATCCATATTTTAGACTTCTCTCCCGAGATAGACTAAAATACTTAATTCAATACATCATTGGCCAGTAGACATAAGGCTTTAAGTCTACACAATAAGGAACAGAATCTATAAATCAGCAATTGCAATTAGATATTACAAACTATGCTTTGAACAATCACATCCCAGACAATAAAACTGATTAACTTGACGTGAATGTAAAGGAAAGCATAAAATTAGATTCAAATAAGCAATACATACTCAAATCTCTTAACAATCTTCAAAAACCAATAAAAACCTAGTCTTTGATGCCCTAGTAGCCGTCATAGTGTTCCCTTCTCTATTCTCTCTGTTTTGGACTCTAAAAACTTCTTCTAATTATAGTCCCGCACTAAAAAACTTAAAAAATACGAAAATCTTGCTATACAATCAAATGACCTCGGTCAGTGACCGCGGTCCATGAATTTTATGTCAAAAACCCAGATTTCCTGCATTCTGTCCACCGCGGTCTGTCAATTTTCTGTTCCAACCACATTCTGGTGACCGCAGTCTCCAGTTTATGGACCGCGGTCACCAGTGTGTTATTCACTAGTTATGCTCTTCTGTTCTGACTGCAATCTTCAATTCTTGTACCGCAGTCTTCTGGTATTTGCTCTTGATTCTCTCTTTTATGCCTTCTTCTGATGCATTCTTTGTGTGTATCAACCTGTATCCTGTAATACATGCAAATTCCTCTCCCAGACATTTTTTCTCATATAAACATATCAAAACTATCGAAAACAAAGCTTAAAAGTTATTAAACAATGTATTTCCTAACTACATGCAACTATTGCTAATTATGCAATTCTTTACTTATATTTTCTCTTATTTCCTATAAAATGCATCATTTTGCCTATTCTAATATTAGTTTCCTATGCAACTAACAAATCATAAATAAATTGAACAACATTCAACATGGTATCAACACGAAGACGTGAAAACATTGCATTCATGCATCATATATCAAAATAAATTTAAGCATGCGAAACTTAAGCATGGCATAGTTTAATGATGATTGAACATGGCATATATTCTAAAATAAAATTAAAATATGCATGATAAACTGAATCTAACACATGCATGAACATCTAATTAATTTAAAGCAACAAAGTAAAAGTTTAGAAATTACTTACACCTTGTTTTGTAGTTTCTTGAAAATTTAGTACAATTTCTATAGTGTAAGCACTTCAATAATACTAAACTACTCAAGAACAATAGCTTCTCACTTAAGAACACTCAAGAATAAAAGAGAAGTGAGAAGGGGTGCTAAGAAGAAGGCTCGAAAAGAATAAGAGGGACTTGTCAGCTCTTGTTTTAGGATGGAGAAAAAGTGAGTATAGGGGGGCCTTTATATAAAATTTCAGGACACTAGGGGGGACGGTTTGGGCAAGTTCATGAGAGAATCTTTCTTTACACTCATGGGGACAGTTTTGCATGGTTTGGCAAGTGTGCACATGGTTTGGGCAAGTGTGGTTTCCTTTTCCCAGTGTGAACACATGATATGAACAATTTTGAGTTTCCATTTTGTGTGCGAACACAAATTCACTTGTCAGATCACTTTCCCTCTCTCTTGGACGTCATCATGAGCAAGGAATTAGAATTTGAATTATTTGTTTGTTGG
The DNA here is from genome assembly GCA_030144865.1 of Tinospora cordifolia. Taxonomy (NCBI): domain Eukaryota; kingdom Viridiplantae; phylum Streptophyta; class Magnoliopsida; order Ranunculales; family Menispermaceae; genus Tinospora; species Tinospora cordifolia. The sequence goes on along the minus strand of JAJIYU010000732.1, from coordinate 40,568 downwards.
TTGGAATCTAATTTGTGAGCAAGGAAACTTTCTAATATATTTTAGTAATTGATTCCTTTTGTTGTGCACACCAAATCAACAAGATTTGACAACCTTCTATTTTGAATTTGGAGCTCTTGTTGGCGTCAGAGTGAGGAAAAACATCGATATCTCACAAAATGAACAACTTTCCTCCTTGTTTCATTCCTTGGGTGTCAAGTAAGACATAAGATTCTTGCATGATTTGTTTTTATTTTCCCACTTTTGTCATTCTTCTTTTGAACGTCATGGTTAAGCAAGGAAATGTTTCCTATTTCCTTTTCTTTGTGGTGTGCACATGGATCAACAACTATTAGTATTAGAACTCCTATTTTCTTCTCTTGAATGTCAATAGCAACAATGAACCTTAGAAACTTCTATTTTTTGGTCCTGCGATGGTGTGGAAAAATCAACAAGTCATGGTGTGAACAAGGAACCTTCTGGAGTTTGAAGCTTTTCCATTTCCTTCCTTTCTTGTTTGTTTGGATGGCTATGGAAGGTGCATAATATCATTATATCTTGTGTACATGGGATCATCCTTTCAAGGACGGTTCACATGTATGCATCAAGTGTGTGTGAGGCTAGTTTAGGGAATTTCTCCTTATGAGATGTTTTAGTGTGTATGGGGCATGGGTGTACATAATCATAGCATGTTAACATCTTCTCTCAAGTGACTTGCACATGTCATATGATGTGTTGTTTATTTTAACACACATTTTTGGGTCCACATGAAATTTATGAGAATTCTAATCTCATCTTTGGCTAGGATTTAAGGCCCTTAGCACATATTTTTGGGTTCACATGGAATTAATAAAAATTCATAACTTATGTTTGGCTAGGGTTCTCTTCATTTTCTTTCCTACTTCCCATTCCATTGAACCATATTAGGCAAATGAACCCTTAATTGGACAAATGAAATGAATTTCGAATGCTTGGATCATGTGAAGTGTTCATTTTATTTCATTTCGTTTCTGTTTTTCTTAATTTTCACTCTCCTGAGAGGTTTTTGAACAATTAAACTTGCCAATTAATCCTCGAAATGAATTTGGTCTCGTTTATTCATTTTATTTCATTTTGTACAAATTTTTAAGGTTATTACAAACAATTGAAGATCAGGGAGGCAAACATCCATAAGACAGCATTCAGAACTCGATGTAGACATTTCGAATTTACAGTGATGTCATTTGGTTTGACCAACACACGTGAGGCATTCATGGACCTAATGAATAGAGTCTTCCGATAGTATTTGGATTAGCTCATGGTGGTATTTGTGGATGATATCCTAATCTAGTCTAGATCAGAGGTTGAACATCGTCTTGAAGATACTAAGAAGAAATGAGTTATATGCTAAGTTCAACAAGTGTGAGTTCTAGATGAAGAAGGTCAAGTTCCTCGGCCACGAAGTTTAAGTTGAAGGGATATCAGTCAATCCAAATAAAGTGGAGTCAGTAGTTAACTAGAAACAACTAAAAATGGTGACAAAAATTAGAAGCTTCTTGGGTTTGACAAGATATTACTGCATGTTTATCCAAGACTTCTCCAAGTTAGTTGGACCTATGACTAACCTGACTAGGAAAGGAGAGAAGTTCATCTAGGATGAAAAGTATGAGGAATCTTTCCAAGAGTTAAAGTAGAGGTTCACTTTAGCACCAATTTTGGTTTCCCCTATTCATGGTGGTGGATATATTTTGTATACTGATGCCTCACAGAATGTATTGGGTGTTGTATTAATGCAAGAGGGGAAATTCACTGCTTACGCCTCTCAACAACTAAAAATCCATGAACAGAAATACCCGCACATGACCTAGAACTAGCTACTATCTTGTTTGACCTAAAGATTTGGAGGCAGTATCTCTATGGAGAGAAATTCAACTTGTTTTCAAATCATAAGAGCCTGAAGTACATCTATACTCAGAAGGAACTAAATCTGAGACAATGGAGATGGATGGAGTTTTTGAAAAACTATGACTTTCAGCTACATTACCATCCAGAGGAGGCAAACGTCGTATCTGTTGCCCTAAGCAAAAAAGTTCAATAAGAGGAATGAGGAGAAAGGGCAAATGTATCAGCTCACTATTAACTACAATTTGAGTGTAACTTTAGAGGGCAAGCAAGCATATTTGTATGCAATGATCTGCCAACCAAATCTCTTACGACAGATTAGAGATGAACAAAAACACGACAAGTGGATTGTGGACTTGGCAGAAGGTGTCAAGCAAGGTAAACACAATGATCTCAAAATTGATGCCAAAGATACATTAAGACTTGGAAACAGAATTTGTGTACCAGAGTGTGGGTAGAGTAGATGAACTATACTTGATGAAGCTCATCAGACTAAGTATACAATACATCCAGGAGGTGATAAGATATACCAGACCTCAAGAAGACTGATTGGTGGAGAGGTATGAAAAGGAACATAACCAAATATGTATCCAAATGTTTAACCTGCCAGTTGATAAAGGCCAAATATAGGAGACCCTCAGGGATGTTGCAACCACTTCCAATCCTAGAATGGAAGTGGGATACTATTGTAATAGATTTTGTAACCTACCCTAAAACCATAGGGGTGAAGAAACAATATGGGCTATTATGGATCGTCTCACAAAAGTAGCTCATTTCCTACCCATCTAATCTAAAGATACAGTTGAAAAACTGAGAAAACTGTATGTCAAGGAAATAGTGAGGCTACATGGTATACCCAAGACCATAGTGTCAAATAGAGATTCTAGATTCACATCTCAGTTCTGGCAGAAGTTACAAAAAGAGTTAGGTAGTAGACTCATCATGAGCATTGCCTTTCATTCTCAAATAGATGGGCAATCTGAGAAAATGACACAGATACTGGAAGATATGTTGAGAGCATGTGTATTAGATTTCAAGGGCAATTGGAGCAAATACTTGCACTTAACAAAATTTTCCTACAAGAACAGCTATCAAATGAATATTCTAATGGCTAAATATGAGGCTGTATACAACAAACCTTGTACATCTCCATTTTGTTGGGCAGACTTTGAAGACATACTCACAGGGCTAGACCTAGTACAAGAGATGAATGAACAGGTGAAATAGATCCAAAGGAGGTTAACCATAGCTAAGAGTTAGCAGAAGTGTTATGCAGACAAGAGGAGAAGACCACTAGATTTCTAGGTTGGTAATAGAGTATTCATGAGGATCAACCTTTAAAAAGGGATCAAGCGTTTTGGGGTCAAAGGGAAGTTATCACTAGGATTCATGGCTCCTTTTGAAATACTCAAATGAATTGGTGAATATGCCTATAAGTTGGAATTACCATATAGGAAGTCTTCGACCTATAACGTATTCCATGTATCGATGTTGCGAATGAATGAGTCAAACCTCTCTCACATCATACATTAGGAAGAAGTCAACATCCGAGACGATGCCAGTTATAAAGAACCAGCAATCGGGATATTAGGTCATAAGGTACAGAATCTTAGAACTAAGGACATTCCTTTAGTCAAGATTATGTGGAGACACCATGACCTGGAAGAGACTACTAGGGAGTTCAAAAGTGAAATGCAAAAGAAATATTCAAATCCCTTTACTAGGAGTAGCTGACTAGAGTGCATTGTATAGGTATGTGACCACTTTTAAATTTCAAGGATGAAATTCTTTTGAGGGATATTATTGTAATACTCTAAAAGGAGTAGAAATGCTCAAAAAAAGGAAACAGGCAAAAATTCTACATTGCTACTGCAATACCCAAAACTGGTACAGCGACATTGCGTCGCGAATTGAAAAGTGGGACTTTTCATGTGGGTACTGCAGTACTAGTTCAGGATATTGTAGTACTGCAATTGAAAATACGAAATTTAGGACAAAGACGTGGTACTGCTGTACCAAAACACGACACAGCAATATTGCGATTAGAAAACTTAGAATTTTGGATGCAAAAATGGTACTACAGTGCTGAGACATGGAACTGCGATTAAAAATAGTCCCAACACTACGTTACTGGGATGAGATACCACAGTACTACAATTAAAAATAAAATGGAAGTTTGGGGGTTGGGTCATCTATATATGTGCGCAGAACCCTAATCGCACAAACTTATTTCGCAAAAAACCCTAATTGCTCAAACTCATTTTGCAGTCGCTCACCCTAGCTGTCTCTATGACTCTTCCTCCCTCTCATGAATCTTAGATTGATGTTAACTCTTTTGTCCCATTGTAGCCATTCCACAAACACTATTAGAAGAAGGTCGCGTAGGCTGGGAAGAACATGAACTAAGACACATTTAAGATGGGTATAAAAAGTACCCTATAGGCGTTAAGGCATTCCACCAAGGTAAACAAGAGGAGCAACCAGTAGAGGCGAGGTATAAAGTCGTTCTACCCCATATGATGTTTGTTTTAGATAACAGAGAACAATGTATAGCAATGTTATGCGTGAAGGAAAATGAAAGACACACAAAGCGAGAACAGTCTTGCATTATCGCAATAACGATGGGGGTACTATGATAACACGATAAACATTTCGTTTTTCAAACCTTTTGTGTAACAAAACCTCAATCACCACAATGTCGTTATTATACTATTGTACTGATAAGTTAATAGACACTATAGGATAATTATTTCGCACTCTTTTACATAGAACATGCCCATTTGACTTGGAAATAATTAGATTATGAGCTTGAAATATTAAAAATATGATAAGTATTGAAAAAGGGTATTAAATCAATAAGGGTTGAAGGCTATATGATGAGTGAAGTAAAAAATCAAAGGTTTACTAGGAAATGAGCGAAATAACAGGTAAAAGTAACTGTACACTCTCTTTAATATTATCTTTGTCTCAAATATAAAGCATGACCGTGTATTTACTTTTATGAGCTTAGAAGCATGTAACACTCCAACCCCCTAAAAATAGGTTTAAGCTCAACCACAAGGCAGGTTGGTCATATGTTACATTTATAAATACATAACTTTCATCTCGATTCCTTTATTCTACCTCTTATTGAACCTTTCATGAGTGCTTCACCTAATTTGATCAATCTTAAATTCAATAAGGAAATATTTGTAACTCTTTATTTGTTAAAGAAAATAAAGAAATACATTACTAAATTCATAATCAAGAGTACATAACTCAAAATTTTAAAATAAAAATTCTATGGAAGTCAAATAAATCTAAAGTGGGCAATATGCCCTTACATTGAAAAAAACAAACACTTTCCAATAATAGCTACTATCAGATTTCCAATGCCATCATATTCAATTTCCTGAAAATGTTAAAAAGAGAGAAGTGAGCACATAGCCCAATGGATCATTCATTAAACAACTATGTTACTATTTAAATTAATAGCACATCCAAATTCAAACACTTTCATGCATTAAGTGATTCACACAACGTTTTAGTAATAGTTGACGTTAAGACTAAAAGGGGGTCTATTCTCTTGATGTACTTATTTTAGATACCCCGCATTAGGGTGGAAAGACAATTCTTTGGTTACTTTTCATTAGACACCATGTACCAAGTATCCCTTAATTGCACCCTGCAACCACCCACTCCAAGCATGTGATAAGAATGCCCATAGCATCCCTACGGATCGCTATGACAGTACGTGGTTTTTATCTTCAATCTCTTATATTTAAATTCATACATTTATGAAATAAAATCAAAATTTAAACATTCAAGAAAGCATGAAAACTACATATAGCATGCTTGAAACTTTGAAATAAATCCTAAACATGGATTTAAAGCATGGAAAGCTTTTATGAGTGATTAAAACATGAAAACATGTTAAACCAAAATTAAAATATGATTATTCATGCTGAAATCAAAATAAAATATGCTGAAAAACAAAATTAAAACATGCATGAACATGTTAGAAATTTGAAAGAGCAAAGTAGAAGTTCAAGAAATCTCCTCCACGTCAATCTGAGTTTTTTTGTTAAATCCAGCAGAGGTTCCCCTTAATCAATCACTTCAAGAACTTCAAGAACAAGAAAAGAAAACTAAGACCCTAACTTCTCACTTTGAAATATTCAAGAATACAAGAGAGTGAGAAGGTTGCCAAGAAGAAGGCTAGATCACAAGAGAATTTTTCATACATATCTAGGATGTTTTTGCATGGTTTGGGCAAGTGTTCTCATGGTTTGGGCAAGGGGTCTACTAGGATTCCTATTCCAAAGATATGAATACAATTTTGTTTCCTAACCAAGCGTGAACACAAAATGGATCTAGGTTATGTTCTAATTTAGTTGGGATGTCCATATAGAATTAGATTTGGGCACTTAGCAACTTTCCTTTGCTTGTTTCTTGATTGGTCCTCACACAAACATGCATAGAAACACTTCTAATTTTGGCATTTTTATTAGGATATTGTTTCCTTGAGCAAAGGTGGCTGGTGAGTACATGATCAAACTTGAGGTTCACAAGATCAAGGTCTTAGGAATCATATAAAACTCTCTTAATTTGGAATTTGGCACATGTAGAGCACACACACATAGTGTAAACATTTTTAGGGTGCATTGGTGCTATTGATCATTTATCTTGGTACATGGGATCACTTGTCTTGGTTTCTAACCATGGGAAAACTTCTCATAAAGATGGTGTACTGAATCATTTTGTATGGTACATAGGATCATTTTGTATGGATTCAAATAAGGAATACATTCCATGGAGCTTTTGGTAAGGTGAGGGTACACATGATCATGATATTCCACCCATGTAACTTACACATGCTTAGGGTGGCCATGACTTCATGGGTTCACAAAAATTAAATAAAAATTAATATCTCCTTAGTTATAAGGAATTATTATTTATAACCTATAGCTTTAGAATAACATGAACCTAATGCAAATTTTAAGGTATGGTTTGGCCCAAGGTGATTTTCCCTCAAAAACTTTCCTTATTTAAGACTCGCTAAGGTCACTAGGCAAATGGAAATCCCAATATTAGCCAATTGTCCTAATTTTTGAATATGTCATTCATTTTGTTGGTTCATGTCATTTAGTTTCATTTTGGGTCATTTCGATTCCCTGAAGTACCCTAAATGCCAATTCTTTCCAAATTTGGACCCCCCTAAAGGGTTTTTGGCAAATGAAAACCCTATTCTTGATCAATCGAGTTGCTTTTCGGATATGTTGTTCAATGGGTTGGTTCAATTCACTTTGCTTCATTTTAGGCTATTTTGGATTCGTAAGGGTCACTATTAAGACTTTTAGAACATGCCAAATTTAGCCTTAAAATGAGTCTAATTTCATTTTGCACCCAAATTTTACTGTGTAATACCCTGAATTCTCTATACTCAATCAAATAAAATTTACTATCAATTCAGTAAAATTTGGGTGTCAAATAAAATTGGGTTCATTTCAGTGCTAAATTTAGCAGGTTCCAAAACTCTCATTTAGTAACCTTTTAGGACCCAAAACAACTTGAAATGAAGTAAGGTGACATGAACCAACTAAGGGCACAACATATCCAAAAATTAGAATAATTGGTTGAGGTTAAGGTTTTCATTTGCCAAATGCCCTTCAGGGGGTCCAAATTAGAAAAAATTGTTATTTAGGGTACTTTAGAGGATCGAAATGACCCAAAACGAAATGAAATAAACTAACAAAATGAATGACATATCTAAAAATCAGAATAATTGGCCAAAATTTAAATTTTCATTTGCCTAGTGACCTCAGTGGGTCTTAAATAAGGAAAATTTTTGAAGGAAAATCACCTGGGGCCAAATCATACCTTAAAATGTGCATGAGGTCCATGTGATTCCAAAACTATAGGATATAAATCATAAATCCATGTAAATAAGGAGATATTATTTTTATTTGATTTTTGTGAACCCATGAAGTCATGGCCACCCCTAGCATGTGCAAGTTACATGGGTGGAACATCATGATCATGTGCACTTCCCTACCCAAAGCTCTATGGGACGTGTCCATTATTTGAATCCTTGCAAAATGATCCCATGTTCCATGCAAATGATTCAAGACACCCACATTAGTAGATGTTTTATATGGTTTAGAAACCATGAGACATGATTCCATATACACCCCCACTTGATTTTGTACACCCACACCCACTTAAGCCAAAATCGGCCCAATCATGCACATGTGTGTGTGCACACATGTGAGCAACCCTATTTAGATAGTTTCTTGGAACCAAGATGAGCATCTTTAACTATCATATGGTGTCCTCTCAAATCTGATGTTGCGCACCCATGCTTGATGTCCAAGAAATAAAGGAATGGGAAAGTATTCCTTGTGTGTTTGTGTGATGAACAAACAAGGAAACCAAAAAGGAAAGTTGTCATGAGCACATAATTGACGTCCTATTTGAATTAGAATATGATTTAAACCTCTTTTGTTTTCACATATAGTTATGAAACAAGATTATACTCATATCTTTTGAATTAGAAAGTCATAGTGGTTCCATTTGCCTAGCATAAGCACACTTGACCTCTTTATGCAAACCATCCCCTTATGAGTTTGGAAACATGCCCAAACGTGGTGAGCTGCCCAAGATGCCCCCTTGTGCTTATGAACACCTATAAATACCCCCTCTTGCTCACATTCATCTCATCCCAAAGTAAAGAGTTGACATTTCCCTCTTTGCTTGTTTTTCCCTTCTTCTTGGCACCCCTTTTCACTCTCTTTTCTTTCTTATGTGAGAAGTTATTATTTCAGTATTTTAGAGAGTTGTTGAAGTAATTTTTTGGTGATTAAAAGTTCTTAAAGTTCTGGAAGTGGTAGATAAGGGAAACCTCTACCGAATTCTATAAAGAAACTCGGATTAAGGTGGAGGGGATTTCTTGAACTCCTACTTTGCTCTTTTAAATTTCTAGCATGTTCATGCTTGTTTGAATTCTAGTTTTCAGCATGTTTGATCATATTCAAATTTTAGTTTAGTATGTGTTTATATTTTAGTCACTCATGAGAGCATGCCACGCTTAGAATCCATGTGTAGGATTTAATTCAATGTTTCAAGCATGTTATGTGTTGTTTTCATGTTTTCTTGGTTATTTAAAATTCTGAAATTTACATTTTGAATTTCTTTTATAATTATATGGCTCTTAAATATAAGAAATTGAAGATAAGAACCACGTACTGTCATAGTGACCTGTATGGGTGCCATAGGTTTTCTTGACACATGCTTGGAACGTGTGGTTGCAGGGCACAACTAAGAGATACTTGATATGTGGCATCCAATGAAAAGTGACAAAGAAATATCTTTCTACCCTAAAGAGGGGTATCTTAATTAAGAACATCAAGGGTGTAGAACCCCTTTCAGTCTTAATGTCAACTACAATCAAAAAGTTGTGTGAATTACTTAATGCATGAAAGCGTTTGAATTTGGATGTGTTATTGGTTTGAAATAGTAACTTAGTTGTTTAATGAATGACCCACTGGGCTATCTGCTCTCCCCTTCCTTTTATTTTTCAGAAATTTGAAATGCATGATTAAGCTTGCTAAGAAATTAGAATGTAACACCCCAACCCCCCAAGAGACAGGTTTAAGCTCAACCACAAGGTGGCTTGGGTCTTATGTTACATTTACAAGTACACAACTTGTATCTCAATTTCTTTATTCTAACACGTATTGAAATACTCAGAAATACACTTTCATTGAGTTTAAAATTCAAAAAGATAATACAAATACATAAAGGAAAACTTCAAACTCTTTATTTATAAAAAAAAGAAAGAAACACATTATTGAATTCATGTAATCAAAAGAAAGAGTACATAACTTTAAAATTTAAAACAAAAATTCAGTGGAAGTCTTTATTCAAAAATTGAGCAATATGCCCTTACATAGAAATTTTCTAAAAATAGACTTTCTAATCCCTTAGCAAGCTTGATCATACATTTCAAATTCCTAAAAAATAAAAGGGATGAGCACATAGCCTTGTGGATCATTCATCAAACTACTAATTTACTAATTCAAAAAAAAAAACTACATCCAATTTCAATCACTTACAAGCATTAAGTGTTTTAAACAATATCTTGTTAGTGTTGTATATTTTACCAAAAAAGGACTTTTAATCCCTTAATGTTCTTGATTAAAATACTCCTATTCTAGGATGGAATGATAATTCATCTTGTCAAATTTCATTGGAAATAAGGATCACATATTCACATTCTAAGTATTTTAAAACACAACCACACTTAGTGATGTTACTCATATACACGAAAAATATAAGAACACTCATAGCATCATGTGGTACGTGGTTCTTACCTTCACTTTTTCATATTTAAATTCAAATAAATATGAAAAAAGATCATAATAATTAATATCAAAATTTAAATAATCAAGAGAACATGGAAAATACAAATTAGAAAACTCAAAAAATAAGTCTAAGCATGTTATGTTATCGTGCATGAATTAAAAATATAAAAACATGCTAGCTAAAATTAAAACATGATCAAACATGCTTCAAATTAAAATTTAAACGTGCTCAAATTTATAAAATAACATGATAAAAAACTGAAAACATGAATGCACTAAAGGCTTGAAGTAGTAAAATAAGAGTTCTAGAAATCTCATCCACCTTAATCCGAGTTTCTTTTAAATCTGGCAGAGGTTTCCCTTATTTACCACTTTCAAAACTTCAAGAACTTCTAACCAACAACAAAAACTACTTCAACCACTCTAAAATACTAAAATAAGAACTCCTCACATAAGAGAGAAAACAGAAATGAGAAAAGGTGTCAAGAAGAGGGCAAGAACAAACAAAGAGGAAAGTGTCAACTCTTTTTTTGGGATGAGATGAAAGTGAGCAAGGGGGGTTTATATAGATGTTCATGAGAGCATATGGGACATCCTAGGGCAGCCTTGGGCAGCTCACAAAAATTTGGGCAAGTATCTGTACATAAAGGGGATGGTTTGCACAAAGAGGGCAAGTGTGTTCATGGTTAGCAAGTAGGACCACTGTGGCTTTCTAATTTAAAAGATATGAGTACAATCTTGTTTCCTAACTATGTGTGAATACAAAAGAAGTTTAAATCATATTCTAAATTCAAATGGGACGTCCCTTATGTGCTCATGGCAACTTTCCTTTTTGGTTTCCTTGTTTGCTCATCACACAAACACACAAGGAATACTTTTCCATTTTCTTATTTCCAAGCATGGGTGTACAATATCAAATTTGAGGGGACACCATATAATAGTCAAAGATGTTTATCTTGGTTCCAAGAAACTATCTAAATAGGGTTGCTCACATGTGTGCACACACACATGTACGTGGTTGGGCCGATTTTGGCTTAAGTAGGTGTGGGTGTACACAATCAAGGTGGCCATGACTTCATGGGTTCACAAAAATTAAATAAAAATTAATATCTCCTTATTTACATGGAATTATGATTTATATCCTATAGTTTTGAATCACATGAACCTAATGCACATTTTAAGGTGTGGTTTGGCCCTAGGTGATTTTTCTTTAAAAACTTTCCTTATTTAAGACTCACTAAGGTCATAGGCAAATGAAAATCTAGATCTTGGCCAATTATTCTGATTTTTGGATATTTCATTCATTTTTTAGTTCATGTCATTCTGTTTTGTTTCGGGTCATCTCGATCCCCTAAAGTACCCTAAATGACAATTCTTTCTAATTTGGACCCCTTGAAGGTCTTTAACAAATGAAAACCCTAACATCGACCAATTGTTCTAATTTTCAGATATGTTGTCTAATTAGTTGGTTCATGTCACCTTACTTCATTTCAAGTTGTCTAATTATTTTGCAGATAAAAAGCTCTAGGACGGTTATAGCGACAAAGGAGTAGGAAATCACCAAGAATTCAGGTAGGCGTGATTTTTTCTCTCACATGTATTATGCGGATTTAAAATTCAAGACATTTGTTTGAATAGATTCTAGGTTGTTAGTATTTTTAGAAATTTGAATTGAATTGTTGGTATTGTTAAATGACGTGTGATGACTGGTTTCTTGATCATGGCATGCTTGTATATGAGACTATGCTTTTAGATTTCATAGTTTGATTATATATTTTACCATGCCAATGTTGGATATTATTCGTTTTGCTTGCTATGATATGAATGATGTTTTGGTGTGATTGAATCAATTGTATTAAACTAAAAGAAGACGAAGGTTTATTAAGAATTCACATACCGGTGCGATTGAGAAGCCGCAAGGCGGATCATAGGTATTCCCACCCCGAGCTGACTATGACAGCTCGAAGTCTTTGGGAGACAATACGACGTCATGACAATTACTCTCTCTCTCTTGGACTGTGATACTGAGATATGATTGATTTTGGATGGTCCTGAGGCCTCTATGATTACGATTAGATTGGATCACAGGGAATACTGAGAGGCATCTCAACCCTCTTCCGGTCTTAACTACAACCAAAACCAAATAAATGTGTAAAACGCCTAATGTTTGAAAGTGTTTGTAATTTTTGAATTGGGTTTGTATAATGCCTGTGATGTGTAGGAATGATCCACTGGGCTTTCGAACTCACCCATTATATTTTTCAGGTACACTTGGACGTAGGATCTATTGATTACATTAGAAGACCCGCACTTTGTTTGGACACCTCATGGGGAGGTCATCCGGGATAGGTGATTCAGAAGTCTTGCTTTATACATTTCACTGGATTATTATAACATGTTTTTCATTGGTTTATTTTTAGTTGTTTTATTTCTCAATGGCTTTTCTTGCGTAACAAATTGGTTTAACTAATTAGTTTGAAAAGTATTTCCGCTGCTTTACTTAAGATTTATTTGAAAGACTTACTATGATTTTCTATACTGTGCATGATATCTTTATGGACTTGGACTTGAGAATTAAAGAAGTATGAACTGTATTTTGAAAAAAAAGATATTTTCGATAGAAGAGAATTTTAGTAGCATCTCGATTTTCATAGGGCGACGATCCACAAGTGATGTAACACGTGAACGGAGGTCCAGTCGAAAATTGGGGTGTTACAAAAATCGAAAGCAAATGATCATGTTATATTGTTTGAGTGTTTAGATATTGTTGAAATGTTCATTTACTATGCTATTGCACACATAACTAAGATTAAACAAAGATCTCAACCACGTACGGGCAAGGGGACGGATATTCTCCGTGTGTGTTACCAGCCTTTTTGACTGGTTGTCAGGTTTGGCACCATAGTAAACTGGGTTTCATGTGTGATCCCACTCCACAAAGAAGGGTTTGAGTTTCAGAAATGATCTCTCTCCCTAGATCTGGAACACATAGGTTAATTTCTTTCAGTCTAATTTAAGACAGAAACAATATATTATTTGAATTGAATTAATCCCTGAAAGTGTTTGATATGCTTGTATTATTTTGTTGAAATAATGAATTAAATAGATGGAATGATTCACTGGGTTTTTTAGCTCACCCCCCTATTTTTCACATTTCAGGAAATTAATCAGCTCACAAGGAAGTTTATTTGTTGAAAATTTTTATTTATTTCAATGTAGGGCACATAGGCCCAAATCAAATTGTTTATTCATTTCTGAATTTATTTTCTCACTGTAAAAGTTCAATTAGTATAAATAAATGAAGGATTTTAATTATGATGCCTTGAATTGTTTTGCACATAGACTATTGTATACAGAAACCCCCATAGATGTGGGTCAAAGAAAAAGAAAATGTAGTATGGACCCGTCTCCCGGGCGGCCCAAGATTATTGATCAAAGAAAATTAGAACGTCAGATGATGTGGACGATGGGGTTCGGGAGTCGGGTGTTACAAAGGTAGGATCAGAGCTAGGCTTTAGATGCCTTGGGCAAAAATTAAAAGGAATTGACTAGTCTAGTAAGACTATTTATTTATTTAATCTAGAAGCCCTACCTCCTGTTTTGGAAACTGAAATGATTTTTGAAAAATTATTTTCGAAAAGAGATATATGTTTTCAATGGTTTTGTTTGGATACAAAGATTACAAGTTGAGCTGATAGTGGGTAAGCCTTGTCCCGAGTAAAGCTAAACATTGAAAGGGAGATGGGTTATCCCGTTCTAAAAAGCACGGTTGCTAAGTAGGCTTCGGTCTCGTTATCTGATATGGACGCTGTCCCACCAGCTCATACGAGTAGTTGGAGTTGAAGAACACATTTATTTTCTTACGAGATAAAAACAAGGAGGTGGTAATTAAGGGCTAGGAATTCACTATGGTCCAAATGAGATGCCAACAAGGATTTGAGAACCTAGGTCTAGGGAAGAGACCTTAAGTAGATACTTGGGGGTTACCAAGGGTGGCACAGTGAATCATGAATAAACTTTTAGGGTATAAGTTAGAGATTGAAAATGTGTGAAAAACAAACACTTGTTTGATCAGGGCACGAGATCAGGAGGATCTCGTATCCTTGGTTTCTATGTGGTATGAGACGCATAAGAATTCAGGGGTATGGAAGAATCCTAAACTCAGAGAATGACGGACCATATTTGGTGAGTGTTCGGTGGCTATGGACAAACTTGTTTCCCTATACTTGGCTGGTATGGGACAGTCAAGTATAGTGGGGCTTGGGAAGCCTTAGAAATCGAGACATTTGCAAAATTGATTGGGTGTAGTGAAATCTTCGGGTGGAAGTGTATGTCAAACGAACCTGGAGGCATGGGTAGAAGCCTATAATTTTACTATGCTAGCATAAATTTCTTGAATGATTGAATGCATTATGATCTTACTGTTTGTATGAAACCAAATCCTATACCCAAAAACAAAAGTGACTTAGAAGAACAAATCATTAGGCTACTCAACAGATCAAGAACCTAGAGACATGAATCTAGAGTCATGATAGAATGGACTAAACAAAAACGATAGAAACAAATACTAATTCGACAATGATATGTAGATAATGGCCGAACCCAGGAGATACGCAACAAGAGGTGCTACATCCGACAACACCGACTCTCAGGAAGTGCGAAACAGCATGGCTGGAGCTAGAATGAAACACATAATGAATGAAGTCACCAGAAGAGTGATGGAACAAATAGAGCGGACGCTAGCTCGAATGATACCACAGGTGGCACCACAGCCACAGGTGCAAGAACAGATTCCGATGCAACAGCAAGTGCTAGCACCTAAAATTCTAGATCGTCAGGAAGAACCGAAGGACTTGGAAGACAACGAGCATAGGAAGTTGCTACTAAAACTGAAGAAACTAGGACCATCACAATTCCATGGTACCACTGATAGTTTAACAGCTGATCATTGGTACCAAAAATTAGAAGAACACTTGGACGTGTTAAGAGTGACGGATCCTAGTAGGGTGGTGTTGGCTACCCACCAATTTAAGGGAGCAGCTAGAAGCTGGTGGAGGATGGTAAAAGCTGACCTGACTATTGATGTTAGCCGAATGACCTAGGAAGAGTTTAGTGAAACAGAGAGAGTTGACGGTGGCCGAATATGAGGCCAAATTTATTGAGCTGGCAAAGTTCTCACCTGAATTAATCAGTGATGAGAAGAAGAAGATCAACCGTTTCACCCAAGGTCTCAAGATTAAGATCTAAAAATTGATAAAGACAACCTGCCCAAAGACGTATAAAGAAGTAGTAGGCAGGGTATTAACCTTAGAGCAAGAGCTGAATTTTGAGCAAAGGCTAAGAAACAGAAACAAGAGACCAAGAGTGACAGAGATCATCAAGGAGATCAGAAGAAAAGGAATACCAATCAGAACAATGGAAACAAAATGCCTCAAGGGAAAAATCAACCCAGACCAGCCATGAAAGAACAAATAGAGCTAGCCAGACGTTAAGGGCGGTGTTTCCATTGCAACCACCGATGGCACATAGAGAAGTTTTGTTGCAACAAAACCTAGACGCAACAGCAACAACAACCTCTGCATCGTCAGGGGGAAGAACAAAACGTGCGTCCTCAACAACAATCGCTTCAACAAAACGATGCCCAGGAGCAAAATCAAAACCAGGGTCGAGCACAAAAACTAAATCAAGGCCGTGGACAAAACCAGGCTAGAGTATTTGCTATCGCTGATGCCTTCAAAGACCAAATCCCTACCGTTGAAGGTACATTCTTATTATTTAACACTGCTACTTGATTCGGGTGCAACAAAGTCGTTTGTTTTAGAAAAACTAGTTAATAGATTACAACTAGTAACAAAAACTTTGCCTATAACATTGAATGTATCAACACCTATAGGAACAACAGTTACATCAAAGAAAATGTGTACTTGTGACCTTAGGTTTGGAGATCAGCTGATTCCAACTAACCTCCATGTGCTACCATTCCACGGGTATGACGTGATATTGGGTATGGATTGGTTGGATCAGTACCAGGCACAAATCAATTGTCCCAAGAGAAGAGTAACGATAACGTTGCCCTCAGGAGAAACCTTCAAGATATATGGTGATATTCATAAGTTGCCTAGGAGCCCAATGATAGCCATGTTGAACTGCTTAAAGCAAAATGATGACCTCAAAAACCTCTTAGAAGAAGACTTTGAAGGACCAAAAGAAATCAAGAATCTAGAAGTAGTCCGAGACTATGAAGATGTGTTTCCTGATGACTTGCCCGGACTACCACCAACTAGAAGCATCGATTTCAAGATCGAACTCCAACCTGGAACCAAAACCATAGCTACACCTCTACACCGTATGGCACTAGTAGAACTAATCGAGTTGAAGACCCAATTAGATGAGCTCCGAGAGAAAGGATTCATCAGACCAAGTGAATCACCTTGGGGGCCTCCAGTGTTGTTCGTGAAAAAGAAAGACGGACCTATGAGGTCGACTATCGAAAATTGAATCAAGCAACGGTAAAGAACAAATACCCTTTACTAAGGATAAACGACCTAGTTGATTAATTGAGAGGAGCCACTCATTTCTCAAAAATTGACCTTAGGTTAGGCTATCATCAGTTGAGGATCCGTGAAACAGACATTCACAAGACTGCCTTCAGAACTCGATATGGTCACTTCAAGTTTACAGTATTGCCTTTTGGTCTAACCAATGCCCCGACAACATTCATAGATTTAATGAATCGAGTATTTAGACAATACCTTGACCAGTTTGTCGTGGTATTTGTTGACGACATCCTAATATACTCCAAATCCAAAGAGGAACACTAAAAACTCTTGAAGATCGTGTTAGAAACACTCAGCAAACATCGACTGTATGCCAAATACAGAAAATGTGAATTTTGGATGAAGACAGTCAAATTTCTTAGCCATATAGTATCAGCGGAAGGCATCTCTGTGGATCCTGAAAAGGTGGAAGCTGTCATGGATTGGAAACAACCTAAGACGGTTACCGAGATTCGAAGCTTCCTGGGCCTAGCTGGATACTACAGAAAATTTATTCAAGATTTTTCCAAATTAGCAGAACCTATGACAAGGCTAACCAGAAAGGAAGTTTCGTTTGATTGGGATGAGAAGTATGAACAATCGTTCCAAGAACTAAAGAGGAAATTGACTACGGCCCCTATCCTAGTCACTCCAACTCATGGCATCACATATGTTCTATACATAGATGTTTCACAGAATGGATTGGGTGCAATCTTAATGCAAGAAGGAAAGGTTGTTGCCTGTGCCTCGCGACAACTAAAGATCCATGATCAAAACTACCCAACACATGACTTAGAATTAGCAGCTATAGTGTTTGCCCTGAAGATATGGAGGCCTTACCTGTACAGTGAGAGGTTTAACCTGTTTTCAAATGACAAAAGTCTGAAATACATCTATACCCAAAAAGAATTAAACCTCAGGCAACATAGATGGATGAAATTCCTCAAGGACTACGATTTCCAACTTCATTATCATCCAGGAAAAGCCAATGTAGTAGCAGATGCCCTCAGTAGAAAATTCAGCAAACAGGAGGAAGAAAAGGGTCAAATGTACCAATTAATCGAAGACTTTAGGATGTGGGTAACATTGAATGAAGAGCGAGCCTATCTATACTATATGACTTGTCAACCAGATCTTCTGCATCAGATCAGGGAAGACCAAAGGCAAGATAAGTGGCTCAAGTTGATTATCGAAGAGATTCAACAAGGAAAACATACCAATTTCAAAATAGATGTTGAGGGTGCCTTAAGACTCGGAGAAAGAATTTATGTACCACAATATGGACAGAGTAGGCAAACCATTTTAAACGAAGCTCATCAAACAAAGTACACGATACATCTAGGAGGAGATAAGATGTATCAAAATCTAAGAAAAACTTATTGGTGGAGAGGTAAGAAGAAATATGTAGCCACGTATGTCTCTTAGTGCTTAACCTGTCAACAGGTAAAGGCAAAACACTAGAAGCCCTCTGGATTGTTACAACCACTTCCGATCCCAGAATGGAAGTGGGACAACATTGCCATTGCCTTCGTCAGTGAATTGCCTAGAAATCATAAAGGGGAAGATACTATTTGGGTAATCGTGGATTGCCTCACTAAAGTGGCACACTTCTTGCCCATTAGATCCACAGACCAAGTCAGTAAACTAGGTGAACTCTATGTAAAGAAATTGTACGCCTTCATGGGGTACCTAAGACAATAGTGTCAGACCGAGACACATGTTTCACCTCACAATTTTGGAAGAGTCGACAAAAGGATCTAGGCACTACACTCACCATGAGTACGGCTTTCCACCCCTAGACAGACGGCCAATCAGAAAGAGTTATGCAAACGCTGGAAGACATGCTGAGGTCTTGCATCCTTGACTTCAAAGGGAACTAGAGTAAGTATGTGAACTTGGGGGAATTTGCCTATAACAATAGTTACCGAGCAAGTATAAAGATGGCTCCGTACGAAGCCCTCTATGGGAGGCCCTGCAGATCACCAACTTGTTGGACTGAACTTGAGGACCACGTTCTTACTGGGCCAGATCTCGTTCAGGATATGACCAATTAGGTGAAACAAATCTAGAAACGTCTAATAACTACACAAAGTAGATAGAAAAGCTACGCTGATAGGAGAAGAAGACCTCTAGAATTCCACTTAGGTGATAAAGTGTTCCTAAGGATCAGTCCTCAGAAGGGGATCAAATGATTTGGAATCAAAGGAAAACTAGCACCACGATTCATTGCACCCTTCAAAATACTCAGGAAAGTCGGTGAATGTGCCTACGAGTTAGACCTTTCAAATCGAATGTCCTCAATCCACAATGTCTTTCATGTATCAATGATACAGAAATACAAACCAGATCCCTCCCACATAATTCGATGGGAAGAAGTAGACATCCAAAATGATGCCTCATATAAGAAGCAGCGGTTAGGATTTTAGACCGCAAGGTACAGAACCTGAGAACAAAAGAGATTCCCTTAGTCAAAGTTCTATGGAAACACCATGGAATAGAAGAGGCTACTTGGGAATTGGAAAGTGAAATACAGAATAAGTACCCAGAACTTTTCATTTGAAGCAATCCATTAACAGACACTCAAGTAATTTACCGATAGATTTCGAGGACGAAATCCCTTTTAAGGGGGGTAGAATGTAATACCCCAAAATTGTTTTGAATGCAATTTAATTAGTGACATTTTATTTATTTGTGCATGTATGTATATATATACATCATTTTGGTGTGGAAGTATATATGTAGGCATACAAAATCATATATATGCAGGATTGACAGTAATTGTAATATAATTGGATTAATTGTAATATATATTAATTTTAGTAATATATATTATTTGGAATTAATTAAATAGTGTGGAAGTGTATATACACATATAAGTATTAATACAATAGGATTAGTAATAATATAATAGGATTAATTGTAATATATATTTATAGTAATTGATTAACTAGTTTGTGTATTATTTAATTTAATATGTAATGCAATATATTATAAACTATGGCATTTAATATATTATAGATTTATAAAAAATTGAAAAAAAATTATATATATATATAAGTTGTGTGCATGGGCTTAAGGCCTATGCGCACAAACACGAATTCGCGCATAGCGAATTCACTGTGCATGAATTCGTGAAACGCCTTATAAAAAAAAATTTTTTTTTTCCTGGCCGTTGATCTTAGATGAAAGAGGCCTTGTAGCCATTGATTTAGATGAGAAAAAGTGCCAAAAAAAACCCTAATTCGAAAACCCTAATCATCTAGCCACCAAAGCAAGCTAAAAATGGAAATTCCCCTAATTTGGAAGGCAAAAAATGATGAAACAAACCCTATAAGACTCTATATAACCCCCCTACTTTAACCATTTCACTCATCTCAAAGTAAGAGTTGAAATTCCTCTTGCTCTCTCTTTGCCTCCTTCTTGACAACCTTAGTTCTAGTTCTTCTTTTCTTGAGCTATTCTAAATAGCTCACGAGGTAGTAGCAAGGAAGTGCTACAAAGATTTTAGGAAGCGATCTCGAGGTGATTTTCTTTCCCTTTCTTTTAATTTATTATTTTGATTTAAATAATATTTGCTTGTTTTATTTGTTTAAGTTTAATTCTTGTCCTTTTTATTTATGCATTATTTTATTGCTTAGGACCTAGAGAGTATGCTCTATAGTTACGTCTTGTACGATCTTCTACATCATAAATCGAAAGTCAATGATCATGTTATATTGTTTGAGTGTTTAAATACTATTGAAATGTTCATTTACTACGCTATTGCACACATAACTAAAATTAAACAAAGATCTTAACCACGAACTGGCACGGGGACGGATATTCTCCGCATGTGTTACCAGCCTTTTTGACTGGTTGTCAGGTTTGGCACCAGAGTAAACTGGGTTTCATGTGTGATCCCACTCTACAAAGAAGGGTTTGAGTTTCAAAAATGATCTCTCTCCCTAGATCTAGAACACAGAGGTTAATTCCTTCCGGTCTAATCTACTATGAAAATAATATATTGTTTGAATCAAATTAATCCTTGAAAGTGTTTGATATGCTTGTATTATTTGGTTGAAATAATGAATTAAATAGATGGAATGATTCGCTGGGCTTTTTAGCACACCCCCCTATTTTTCACATTTCAAGAAATTAATCAACTCACGAGGATGTTTATTTATTGAAAATTTTTATTTATTTTAATGTAGGGCACATAGGCCCAAATCAAATTGTTTATTCATTTCTAAATTTATTTTCTCATCGTAAAAGTTCAATTAGTATAAATAAATGGAGGATTTTAATTATGATGCCTTAAATTATTTTGCACATAGACTATTGTATACAGAAACCCTCATAGATATGGGTCAAAGAAGCAGAAAATGTAGCACGGGCCGGTCTCCCGGACAGCCCAAAATTATTGATCAAAGAAAATTAGAACGTCAAATGACCTGGACGATGGGGTTTGGGAGTCGGGGTGTTACAGACAAGTTGATTGAAGAGTTGACTATGCTATTGGTTCTAAGTTATACTATAGACTCTAAATATGAGCCAAGGGAATGTGTAGATTTGTACTCCTATCACAATTGATGTGATGAGGGTTTTAAGGACCCGAAGATTTTCAAAAGAGAAGGAGTAGTGAATAGCTATAAGTTGTACTTTTAATTTATCGACTTATGCATTTGATTTGGCTAACTATTATTGTTCGTCTTATTCATGTTGTTGATTTATGTGATATGAATTGCACGATTTTATTAGATTGTTGCTTTGGATTTTCAAGGCTATGCCTAGATTCATGAGTATATCGATGGGCTCATGATGTTACTCTGGTAACGCTATGGTAAGCAATTGCGAATAGACATAAGTTCAAATGTTATCAACTGGCTCACAAGAGATTTGAGGTTTAATCCGTGAATGTTCAAGATTTGGTTTTAATGAGAATTAACATATTTGTATTAAACATTGTGCGTACATCCACATGTTTTTAGAATATTCATTTTAAGAGATAAATTATAGTGACTATTCATTAAGCTGAATGGTCTTTTTGGGTCATTGTTTTTGTACTATTTCAGGTCCTTGGACATTAGATAAGGGCAAATGTGTGTTGCTTGAGTGAACCATACTTGTGTTCATGATGTACATATCAAGTTTTAGGTTTTGTATTAAGTGTACTTGTATGAAAATGATGTAAGAAGAATGCTTCCACTATGTAAAAAAATAGTCTATGACTATCACTGTGAATATGAAGCAATATTTTCAAGTCCTTGTGATACGACTTGTGATAATTCTCTAATAATATGGATGTGGAGGATGATCCTTAACAATAGTCAGGCAAGCAGTAGTGTGTTTTGCTTGTGAGGTTGTTGTGTCGTGTCGGGACCCCTTCCCTAGGGAGAAGGACGAACCGACTAGCACACTGTTTTGACAAACCCATTTCCAAAATGAGCTTTCCAAAAACACTATTAAGCCTCTTCACAACACCATACATAACACTACCTTAGAACAAGAATTCCAGAAAAGCAATGTCATGTATCCGCAGAAGAAGACCACCTAACCTGATTTGTGAGGGTTGCATGTTGACAAACCTTATAATGGTGTGCTCTACGCGATGACCACCCTCTTTTCCTTATCCGCAGAAGAAGAACCTAAAATGTTAGAGTAATGAGCTAATTTTGTCCACAGCGGCTCAGTGAGTAATGTAACCTAATCTATAACTTAGAACAAGAATTCCAGAAAAGCAATGCCATGTATGAATACACAATAGTAATAACACGAATGAGTGCATTAGTTAATAAATGCTAAATCCACAATGCAGTCGTGCACCTTCCATTTTGAAAATGGTTTTAATGCCAAAAATACATAAATCCACTCAAGCAGGAGAAACCCAACGGTTAAGCATATACTCATATCATATCATAGGGAACCAATTGATTAGATTAAACTTGGCCCAACCGTACCCTTGAGTACGATAACTACTCGTCCTCAATGCTCTAAGGGAGCCCAATTGATAGACCTGGCCCAACTGTACATCAGGGTACAACAGCCACTCATCCTTAATGCTCTACCACATCCAATACCCTAACCCACACCCGAACCTCGATTTTTGGCACACATTTTCATTTAAATCACATTTAAAGATTGCAAATGCATTTCAATATGTAAGAACACTTCATTTATGACAAAATAACAAGTTAAAAGATAAATTAGAAAGCACTGCTCGTAAGGATGTTCAGCTCTCGGTGTTCCTCTAGTGACCGGTCGCGTCTCGCTGATATTTGATCCTGTGTGATTAACTTAATTTCTTAATATCTATATAAAACTTAGCGCAAATCTAACTTTATGGTCCTTGCTCAATCAAAGAATTGACTTGGTCAATTGTAGTTAACTCTAACTAAACCTAGCTCTCACCGACTTATTAAACCGACAAGGTCAACGTAATTAACAAAGTCAATTAAACATTTAATATTGACTCAAAATACTAAAAATATGTACTGTCAATATGTGTCCCACCTTTTGTATACAATAACTAGCCACTTTTATAAATTTGACAGTTAAATACATAAATATTATTTCCTATGTTACATATTTTCCTAATAAGAGTATTTCATAATGTTATACAATATTGCATTACATTTTTTTCTATTATTTACCATTATTTTTACCCTATATACATTTTTCTTTATATTATTAATTAATCCTCAAATCACATAAATGCGAATTTAATGTATCAATTGACTTCCAAAAATCCTAATTTCAAGGTAATTGAGTTCAGAGATTCATTCTGGACATTTTAATACCTGCCAACTAAATTCCAATATTAATGGGTATACCCATATGTGTCGACTTCCAACTATCGTATAATTTCTTAGGGTGAACGAGGGTACAAATAATATATATATATATATATATATATATATATATTGATATATTATATAGTTTCATTGCTAGGGAAAATATGCTCTAATTTTGGGTCGCACATTAAACTAATGCACTTATTGAAACTATACTATAAAATTGAAATTCATAATTTCTATAATAATTCGAAATTAAAAAGAAGGAAGAGTAATTTACCTAAAGTGTCGAATTTTCAAAAGTGCGCGACTTTTCTTTTCCTATTTTCTTTCTTTTTCTTTTCCTTCTCCTTTTCTTTTTTGTTTCTCCTTTCTCTTCTCGGATGGAATGGTGAGCAAAATTTGAGGGATGAGGAAATGAGTTTGAACATCCCTTTTTTATAGCCAAAAATATGGTGGTTCCCATATCTAAATTTGTCAACAAAAGTGACTTGATTATCTTGACACCTCATGCATATTCTCTTTAATAAATTTATTCTCGTTAATTTATTTATTTCATTATCATCCAACTCATTCATGATAATCACTTCTTTAATTCATTTTGTTATTCATTTTATTTTTCAACTAAACACCCTTATCCAATATTTTAACAGTTATATTTTTTATTATCTAACTAAGCACATATATATAATAATAATCATCATCATATATATACTTTTCCTTTTAATTTAAATACACCCCTCTCTATATATATTCACGCATATAAATACATATATGTATATATATGTAAATGCAATAATTAATTTATTACATAAATTCATTTTATTCTTTTTTTAAGTCCAATAAATAATTATTATCATTATTTATTTATTCTAATTTCTCAAGTAATATACTTATTACTTAATACTTTCACCAAAATTCATTTATTACCATTTAATACACACATTGATTAATATCATTGCCAAAAAAAATTACGTATTTATGTTTAATCATGTATTTATCATTTATAATTCATTAATCAATACATAAAAATACATGTTGAGCTCATCGACTCAATTTCTTAAAAGTATGGGTTGTTACAATATCCCCTCTTTAGAACAAATTTCGTCCTCGAAATTTACTACAATAATAAAAAATCAAGAAGCGACTCTAATAATCTCAGGAAAATGACTCATCATGCAGTCTTCTGGTTCCATGTGTCCTGCTCAATACTGTGAAACTGCCAATGTACACATACCATCAGTATTTCCTTGTTGCGCAGTTTCTTCACAGCTCGATCAATGATAGCTACCAGAGTTTCATCATATGAACAATATTCTCGCAACTCAACATGTCTCCAATCAATCACGTGCGAGGGATCCGGGTAGTACTTCCTCAACATCGACACATAAAATACATTATATACTCCTGCTAGCTGAGGCAGCAATGCTAATTGATAAGCCACAGGACTTATCCTCTCGAGATCTCGAAAGGTCCAATGTATCTTGGAGCGAATTTCCCTAAAACACCAAAATGAGTCTGCCCCTTCCGAGGAGAAATCCAAAGTAGTACATGATCACCAACATCAAACTCAAGGATCTTTCTCCAGTTATCGCATAACTCTTCTATCAATCCCGAGCTACCTTTATGTTCTGACGGATTTGTTGAATTTTCTCAATCTGCTCCTATGCAAAAGTAGGGCCCAAAACTGCTATGTCACCAACCTTGGCCTAACAAGTTGGCAATCGGCAAGGTCGACCATATAATGCCTCAAATGGTGCCATGTCGATACTCACCTATAGTTGTTATTATATGAAAACTCGCGCAATGCTAAATGATCCTCCCTATTACCACCAAAATCAAAGATGCATGCGCGGAGCATATCTTCTAAAGTCTAGATCACTCTCTCTGATTGACCATCTGTTTGTGGATGGAAGGATGTGTTCAAGTTTACTCTAGTCCCCAACTGTCTCTGCAAGCTCTGCCAAAAATGGAACGTAAATCGAGCATCTCTATCAAACACAATGGATACTAAGACCCCGTGTAATCTCATGATCTCACAAACATACAATCGATTCAACTTATCAACCGAATCTCTGGTATGAATTGGGAGGAACTGAGCAGATTTAGTTAGTCTGTCAACAATAACCCAAATAGTATCATGTCTCTGTTGAGTATGGGGTAATCCCATCACAAAATCCATAGTAATATGCTCCGATTCTCACTCAAGAATAGCCAAAAGCCATAGTAAACTACTAGGTCTCTGGTGCTCAACCTTAATCTACTAGCATATGTCACATCTCTGCAAAAAGGCAGCAATATCTCGCTTCATCGTTAGCTACCAATAAGTACGTTGAGCATCATGATACATCTCATTGGTGTTTGGATGAATGGTATACCTCGAGCGGTGCAGCTTTGCTAGTACTTCCTGTCTCAGGCGAGGGTCATCTAGTACCCACAATCGTCTCCTAAACCTTAGTGCACCATCACTGTCAATCAACCACTCCACATGAGAAGTGTTTTGTGCCCATTCCTGGTACATCACATAATCAATGCTGTAAGGTTGTATTTCCATGATCTCAGCAAGTAGTATTGGTTGGGCTCTCATCTGTGCACTGATTCTAGTCTCAGTCGAAGTATTGTGGATACTCATCACTATCACATAATCGATCATCCTCCAATCCTAAGACATATGTCTAGCCACACAAGCAATCTCGACCCGTACTCTACTTAGCGCATCGGCCACTACATTGGCTTTCCCGAGATAAGACTCAATGGTAAATTCATAATCCTTAAGAAGCTTCATCCATCTCATTTGCCTCATTTTTAAATCTATCTGAGAAAATAAGAACTTGAGGCTCTTGTGATATGAATAAAGCGTAAAATGCTCACTATACAGATAGTGTCGCCAAATCTTGAGTGCAAACACAAATGCTCAATATACAGATAGTGTTGCCAAATCTTGAGTGCAAACACAATTGTTGCCAGCTCTAAAACATGGATGGGGTAATTTCTCTCATGCACCTTCAACTGTCGTGATGCATAAGAAATCACCTGATCTCCCTGCATCAATATACACCCAGGGCCTATCCCACATGCATCTGTATAGATCACCAACTCGCAGCAAGGCTCAGGTAACACAAGTACTAACGCAAATGTCAAATGATGCTTTAACTCAAGAAAGGTTTCCTCACACTTATCTATCCATATGAATGACACGTCCTTCTGGGTAAGTTTTGTCATAGGTGCAATAATTTTTGAGAAATTCTGCATAAATCTATGATAATAACCTTTCAAACCTAGAAAGCTATGAATCTCCATCGCTACGATGGGTCTCGGCCAACTAATAATAGTATCGACCTTCGCCGAATCTATAAAAATACCATTGGCTCCTACCACATGACCTAAAAATCAGACCTCAATCAACCAGAATTTGAACTTGCTAAACTTAGCATACAGACGATGATCTCGAAGAGTCTACAGTGCAATCTTCAAATGTTCGACATGTTCCTCCCTAGTCTTCGAGTAAATGAAAATGTCATCAATAAAGATAATGAGAAAGGAGTCGAGATAGGGACGAAACACTTTCTGCATCAGATCCATAAACATCGTAGGGGCATTATCACGCCAAACGGCATGACTAGGAACTCATAGTGCCCATAATGAGTTTGAAAGGCCGTCTTCGGTACATCCTCCTCCTTGAACCATGGCTAATGGTACCTAGATCTTAGATCTATCTTTGAAAACATAGTGGTACCTTTGAGCTCGTCAAACAAATCATCAATACAAAAAAGTGGGTAGTTGTTCTTTACTATCACCTTGTTCAACTGTCGATTGTCAATACAATAATGGAGGCTTCGTTCTTTCTTTCTCACAAATAGCATTGAAGCACCCCAAGGTGGCACGCTAGGGGTAATAAAACCCTTACTCATCAGTTCCTCTAGCTGGACCTTCAATTCCTACAATTCCTTAGGCATCATTCAATAAGGAAGGATCAAAATGGGTTGTGTCCGTGGAATAACCTCAATAATGAAATCGATTTCCCTTTTAAGAGGCAAACCGCGTAAATACTTAGGAAACACATCAGAAAAATCTCTAACAACAGGAATTTCATCAATACTCGCTCATAAAGGTCTCTCATCTATGGTGGTTAAACCGGCTAGAGTATCAATCTTATACTGAGTCATCATTCTACCTCAAGTTCTCGATCTATTAGAAGCACTACCTTGAAAAATAATAATAGGTTACCCTGATATCTACAATACGACCCTCTTGGCAAAACAATTGACATGCGCATGGTATGCTGCTAACCAATCCATTCCTAATATAGCATCAAACTATAGGAACTCTAACACTCAAAGGTCAACAATGGTCTCCAAGTCACCCAACCTCAACACACAACCCTCACAAATTAGGTTAGGGTAAATGTGTTCCCCAGCTACAGTACTCAACATGAGCCAGGTGGGTGACCTAAGGGGTTTAAGTCCCAATTTGTTTACGACGTGTCTAGAGATGAATGATAAGGTAGTCCCAACATCAATCAACACATATAAGGTAGAATCTAAAATAGAAATGGTACCTTCTACCAGAGTCGTGGTAGCCTCCAAATTAGGCTGTGTGATGGCTTGTGCTCTCTCCCGAGTAATAGGAGTGGTGGGTACATTGGAAGATAGAACAAGCATAGGGCACTCATATCGTCTGTGGCCTGGCTGATCACACTAATAACATAAAATCTGACGTCCCTGCGCAGCCTGATATGTTTGGATCAGCCCATAGCTTCTACGTCGTGAACCTTGACCCTTCATTGACCTTTACCTTGGGCCCCATACTGAGTTAGTGGTTGTCCCACCGGCTGATATGTCTGAACTGGGGCGGCAGCGATCAAGACTAAGGTGTCTGACTCTGCTCCCCTCTGGACTGTCCTCCCAAGTACTTCCTCTTCCTCGGGTATCTAACTGCTCGAATTTCACCACGAAAATGGCATTGAGTTAATGACTAGGGCTCTAACTACTGTTGCGGCTATACTATGGCACCCTGTACTATCTAGACCATCAGCGCTCATTTCTCCCATCTGTATCAAATTGTAGCACCTGCCTCTGAATTGTCTCAAGAGTAGCCTCAATAGATGTCAATATCGCTTGCTTAATATTGGCCCTCAGCCCGCGACAGAGGAATCCTACTCTCTCCCTCGGGTTACCCACTAATTAGGTGCAAACGCCTCTAGTTGGAGAAATCTGTGGGTATACTTCCTCACCGACATGTCATCCTACTGTGAGGTCAAAAACTCCACCTTCTTATGCTCCCTCATTGTCTCTGGAACCTAAGCGCTCAAAAATAATTTTCAAAAATGGGTTATGTAGTAATCTGACCCTCTATAGTCCACGTGGCCTTCCACCAGATCACGACCTCATCTTTAAACATATGTGTAGCAAAGAGTACCTAGTTCTCCTTCGACAACTTTAACGTCTCAGCATTCTTCTCAATGTTGCGAAGCCAATTCTTTGCTACGCCTAAACTCAGACCCCCATGAAACTCCTTGGGTCTCAAATCCACAAACCTCATCAAGAGGCGGTCATGAGTAACCTTATCTACCTGTCTCAATGAGGCTACCTCTGCGCGGTCTACAGCTCTCTCAAGTACATCTGGTACTGCGGGTGCTACTGGTTCAGCCCTCTGTCCCTCAGCCTCAATCCTATCTAGTCTCTCCCTCAATAAGGGTGTTTGGGCCTAAGTAGCCTCAGTAGACACCTTGATCATAGCCTCAAGCCTCTGGATGGAACCTGCTTTGGCTAAATCAGAGGTGGTAGTGGTGGCACCGGGTCTAGAATCCTACGCTGTCTCCCACGTCGAGGAGGCATCGTGGTCTGCATAAAACATTAAACTTCCATTATTTCTCTAAATTAAGCAGATCACAATTTTTTTTAGTGATTATAACAAAAGATAACTATGCGTTAAGGCAACTATCTCCAAGTAATACTTTAATCCCCTAGGTATAAATTCTAAATCCTAAAACTCACTAATTCCCAATGACAGTCAAATTTTTCTCATGATATGGCCACTCTTACTCGATTCCTCTTCTTGTCAATCAAAAGTCAGAAAGTTTTCGTCCATAATTCTGCTATGCTACTATAAGTCATTCCTACGATTTTTTCTAACTTACACGATTACTCTAAGGTTCCCTAGGTTATCACAAATTGTTATTCTTTAATTGAAAACCTTGGGCTCTGATACCAACATTGTTGGGACCCCTTCCATAAGGAGAAGGATGAGTCGATAACAGTGTTATAACAAACTCATTCCTAAACTGAGCTTGCCTAAAACACTGTTAAGTCTCTTCACAACACCATACATAACACTATCAAAGTAATCATAATAAATGCGAAAGCAACTAGAACAAATAATTACAGTAGAAATTTTTTTGACAAAAATTAACTATATATACAGTGTCCTAAATGTAGCAGTAGTGGAATATCTAAGTCAAAATATATGTAATATTTTCCTCACTTTCTATATATTATACTAACTCTCAAAATAGTAAAATTTGTGAAGAAACATACCAAACCAAATGTGGTCCGCTCTACGCGATGACCGCCTTCTTTTCCTTATCCGCAGAAGAATAACATGAAATGTTAGAATAGTGAGCCAATTTTGTCCACAGTGGCTCAGTGAGTAATGTAACCTAATCTATAATTTAGAACAAGAATTCTAGAAAAGCAATGTCATGTATGAATGCACAATAATAATAATGCAAATGAGTGCAATAGTTAATGAATGCTAAATCCACAATGCAATCGTGGACCTTCTATTTTGAAAATGGTTTTAATGCCGAGAACATATAAATTCACTCGAGCAGGAGAAACCCGATGGTTAGATGTATACTCATATCATATTAGGGAGCCAATTGATATACTTGGCTCGACTGTACCCTCAAGTATAACAACCACTCGTCCTCAATGCTCTAGGGCAGTCCAATTGATAGACCTAGCCCGACTGTACCCCCAGATACGACAACCACTCGTCCTCAACGTTTTACTACATCCAATAGCCTAGCCCGCACCCGAACCTCGATATTCGGCGCAAATGTTCATTTAAATCACATTTAAAGATTGAAATTACATTTCATTTATGACAAAATAACAAGTTAAGTGATAAATTAGAAAACACTACTCACAAAGATGTTCAGCTCCCGGTGCTCCTCTAGTGACCAGTCGCATCCCGCTGATGTTTGATCATACATGATCAACTTAGTTTCTTAATATCTACAAAAAATTGGCGCAATTCTAACTTTATGGTCCTTGGTTAATCAAAGGATTGACTTGGTCAATTATAATCAACTCTAACTAAACCTAGTCCTCACCCACTTATCAAATCGACAAGGTCAACGTAATTAACAAGGTCAATTAAACATTTAATATTGACTCAAAATACTAAAAATATGTATTTTTCACATGTGTCCCATCTTTGATATACAATAACCAGCCACTTTTATAAATTTGGCAGTTCAAAACATAAATATTATTTTCTATAGTACATATTTTCGTAATAAGTATTTCATAATGTTGTACAACATTATATAATATTTTTTCCTATTATTTAACATTATTTTTATCCTATATAAATTTTTATCTATATTTATTAATTAATCCTCAAATCATATAAATGCAAATTTAATATATCAATTGACCTCCAAAAATCATAATTTCAGTTCGTTAAGTTTAGAGTTTCATTCTAGATATTTCGATACCCGCCAACTAAAATTTCAGTATTAATGGGTATACCCCATATGTGACTTCTAACTATCATATAATTTCTTTGGGTCAACGATGGTACAAATAATATATATATCTGTATTCTACTTGTAAATCTAAATACAATTTTGGATCGCACATTAAACTAATGCACTTATTGAAACTATACTATAAAACTAAAATTTACAATTTCTATAATAATTTGGGATTGAAAAGAAGAAAAAGTAATTTACTTGAAGTGTCAAATTTCCAAAAGTACGCAACTTTTCTTTTCCTCTTTTCTTTCTTTTTCTTTTCTTTTCTTTTTCTCTTTTTTTTTTTTCTTTTTCTCTTTTTCTTTTCTTTTTCTTTTCTTTCTCCTTTTTTTTTTTCCTTTTACTCTCTTTTTTTTCATCTCCTTTCTCTTCTCAATGGAATGGTAAGCAAAATTTGAGGGATGAGGAAATGAGTTTGAGCATCCCTTTTTATAGCAAAAAATATGGTGGGTTCCATATCCAAATAAGTCAACAAAGGTTGCTTGATTATCTTGACATCTCATGCACATTATCTCTTTAATAAATTAATATTCTTTAATTTATTTATTTCATTATCGTCCAACTCATTTATGAAAATCACCTCTTTAATTCATTTTGTTATTCATTTTATTTTTCAACTAAACACCCTTATCCAATATTTTTACATTTAATTATTATTTTTGGTTATCTAACTAAGCACACACACATATAATAATAATAATAATAATAATAATAATAATAATAATAATAATAATAATAATCATTATCATCATATATACTTTTTCATTTAATTTAAATACACCTCTCTCTATGTATATTCATGCATATAAATACATATATGTATATATATATATATATAATTTATTACATAAATGCATTTTATTCATTTTTTAACTCCAATAAATAATAATTATTATTATTTATTTATTCTAATTTCTCAAGTAATACACTTATTACTTATTACTTTTACCAAAAATCATGTATTACCATTCAATACACACATTAATTTTTACCATTGCCAAAAAAATTACGCATTTCTGTATAATCATATATTTATCATTTATAATTTATCAATTAATACATAAAAATACATGTTGAGCCCATTGACTCAATTTCTTAAAAGTATGGGTTGTTACATGTCGATCCACCATCGGAGGGATCTTAAGAGTAGTGTTTGCATAATTGTTGTGGGTGTATGTTTGACTAACTAGGAAATTGAACTATGTGACCCGCTAAACTTGTAGAGATCATCCCTTTTCATTTTCAATAGGTACTCGTTGACCTGGCTTGAGAGCCACACACATAGATTTTTTCTTGTTTTCACTTTTTTTTTTTATCATGGATTGAATTGAATTTTGGGAATGTACTTAATCAATGTTATTCACGATGTATTTTTATGCCCTAACTGAATGGGCCATATTTAGTGATAGATGATGGGTCCATGTTGCTTTAGGCAAATGTTTTATGATTTTGGAAATATGATCCATGAAATTAAACTTATGGTTATTATGCAAGTCATGTTCATGTTTACACTTTGAGAAAGATCATGCTACAATTTTTTTTTTTTTTTGACAAAAAAAAAAGAGAGATATTCAAAACCTAGCGAAAGAAGTTTTGCGAAAGGAACAAATTTAAAATAATAAGCATAAAAGAAATTAAAAAAGAAATAGAAATAGGTAACATCTCTCCTTTTGATAGTTATATGAGGTGGGAATAATTATCAGAGAGTAGTAGAGATGAAATGAAAGTGGTTGAGATAAAATGATAGTTATGGGAGGTGGTAATAGTAATAAGAGAATAGTAGGGTATTGAGCTTTAGATCCATTGGCAAAATCTCTAAAATGTCTTCTCAAATTGAGAAATGACAAAGATAGTTACCTGAAATGATAATAGTTATAAGAGAGCAGCTAGCATAAATGAAATAGAAGTGGTTGGGATAACACGAAAGTTATGTCACAGGAGAGTTGCACCAATCTATTTTTTTTTTCTTGCTTTCCTTTATCTTGTTTGTGCGTGTGCCTGGCTTTTTTTTTTTTTCTATTCATAATGGATGAGAATGACTTTTTAGAGATTTATTTATTTATTTGTTAATGTTAAGGCTAAACAAGTATTCTTACATTTTATAGAATTTTTTTTTGGTGATAAATTAATTTGAAATAAGATCATAATAGATTAAAAAAAAATGTGAGGAGGTTGACTTTTAGTTGGAGGAGAAATTCTATGATTTTTTTTTATTTTTATTTTTTATTTTAGACTATTCTTTTCTCTCCTCACTTCTATTTAAGATTTTTCCTTTTATAAAAAAAATATTAATTTAATTATTGTAGTTATATTTTTTTATACAAAATTTAATACTTATAGTTATTAATGAATGTCTTATTTATATCTTAATATATATATACATATTTACACACACACACACATATATATATATATATATTTAAAGATGGTAAATATTATAAAAATTACAACTATTCTTAGTCAATTTAGTGCTAATCACTTGCAATTAAAAACATTTTAGGTGAGAAAAATAACAAAGATGGGAATTAGGTGAGCTCCGGGCAACGCTCATTTAAGAAGAATGTAGGTGGTCGTTCATTTCATTTAATTTCCCACCTAGTTCCACCAAGTCCTTAATTGCATTTTAATATCTTCACAATCTCTCTTTGCAGAATCCGATCCCAAGTTGGAGACACGTTCCCTTCTCCCACGTGGCACTATCTTACTTCTCCACGTCACAAACGCGGTTGTTTTCGATGCGTTATCACCAAGTTATACCCTTGCACTGCAATAATACTGAATTAATGATAATAATAATGCTACTATTTCCATTTTTTTTTTTTTTTTGGTATGTGCGATTTTCTAAGAAGCTTCGCTCGTCTCCTCATTCTTGTTTGCCGTGAAGGCACTTCTGCGACATTGACTTTCATTATTATTATTATTATTGTTATTTTTTAATTAAAAAAACTTAATTTAATTTAATTAATTTGTTTAAAATTTTAAATTTTTTTTAATGATTTCTGCCTTCGACTTCAATTCAAACTTCAAAAGTGGCTTTGGGAAAATATTTAGATGTTAGTTCTCATTTCAATTACTTATCGTTTAGTTTTATCAATTCGTTCATCTTCAAGTCTATAAAACATGAATTTTTTGTTTTTAGGGTTTTGATTTTCATTCCTAGGGTTTTGTTTTCGCTTTTTTTATTTTTTATTTTTTGCATTTTTTCTAGTTGAGTGAAATGGGGCAACAGGTTTCCAAAGACGAGCTGTTGTATCAGCAAGTTAATTATGGAAATGTTGAAGGAATTAAGCGTCTGCATAGCGAGGGCGCAGGGCTTGAGGTATTGAAAATTTTATTTTATTTTATTTATTTTTTTAAGTGTCTGCAGATTCTTTTGTTCGTTTATAGTTTATATTGGTCGATGATGATTATGTAGTGGGTTGATAAAGAAGGAAAGACGCCCTTAATGCTGGCTTGCATGAATCCTGAACTTTACAATGTTGCTAAAACACTTATTGAACTTGGTGCTAATGTGAATGCGTATCGATCCGGTAAGGAATTAGAATATTTGGTTTAGTTGTGGCGTTCTGTATAAATGTGGTCTTTTGCATTGCTATTTTGTTAGAAATTTGAGGTCATAAATTGGTTTCTGATGAAATCATCCTTCCGTGTTTTATTTTTAAGGAATCTATTCTCCATTATCTAGATTTGCACTTTACCCCTGTTTGTTCTTTGCTGCTAACTTGTTCTTTTGGATTCAAGCCGAAAAATTTGTAAATATATTTAGGGATTTGTTACCGCCTACTTATTCGAGATGGATAGCAAACAATGGCGGCGTACTTTTCAGTATCTGAAAAAGAGTTGCACGAGTCACTGCTTCTACTGACAAAGAGGCTTCCAGTGTGTTACTTGTCATGATGTTTTGTTGATTTTTTAAACTGAGAAAAGGGGGTGGATGCAAAATTGGTGCTTTGTAAATTATAATGTCCTTGATCATCTAAATGTGTGAAGAAAGAGTAGGATGGGGACTATCAAGATCTAAAAAGCGTGAGGTATAAGTAAGCCTCAATAGTTTTGCAAAAGACATTCAAACACTTGCAAGTGATAATATATATTCTTATATAATGAAACTATTTACAATTTGAAGCTTTGAGTATACTTTATATTAAGCTAATTTGTCCCAGCATGTGTGCATGACAATTCAATATTTCGTAAATTGATTGAGTTGTTGATATTATTAGCAAATTAACAATAAATGAGTAATTAAAAAATCATAACGTTCATTAATCATAAACAAGTAGTTCTCATTCTATTAGTAAATTTGTTTTGATCTTCTTCTTGTGATTAATATGATCATACTTTTTTTCTATTTAAATCCCTTATCAATTACCAAAGGAAGATTACTTTCGACTTAGGGCTAATGTCCTCTAATGGGGTTTTTTTTTTTTTTTAAATGGCAAAAGGTATGAGAACCAATTGGAAGGAAAAAAATTTATTGTGTGAAAGGCAACTACAGTTCATCTGAGGAGAACAAAAAAGAGTACTTCAATGATATTAGTAGTTTTCCTTTCCTATTGTGATTGATTCTTGATTGCTGATGGCTGTCAATTATGTACTTGAAGAGCACTTCTTAAAATGTTTGCCGTATCCGCCTTTGTAGTTTATTAACATTGATGTGTGTTTTGCATGTGTTTTGGATGTGTTTGCCATTGATGTGTTTTGGATGTCTGTTTTGAGTGTGTTTTGGATGTGTTTGCCATTGATATTTCTGCATGTAATTCATGTTAATGATTTTGAAATAGTTATATATTATGGAGACATATGTAAGAATGGTGAGAAGACACATAGGATCAATGGTTTGATGCTTTAGCACTTGGTTTGGTAAATAAAACATTTGACCATTTCTGAGATGGTCTTGGATCTTTAATAATGCTGATAGTGTTCCCACTTTACCAACACTACCTCTAGGCCTGTTTGAGGATTAGTTATGATGTTTTGCTCCAAAAGGCCTTGTTGTTATTGAGGGGAAGGTTACATTTATATTCCATATGAGGAACTCTTTAGTTTCTATCAGTGTTGAGGCGTCGCTTAGGTTCCCTGAGTTCCTAGGTCACAACCTAGGCGCTCTAGGGAGGTAGTTGCAATTTAATTTTTTTTAAGAGGGGCTTGAAATAGTTTTTATTTTAAAATCTAAATTAATAAAAATTAAATGTTATACTAAAATTAGTAATATATCACTTATTTTAGTATAGTATGTATATTATATATACGCATATATATAGAATGAGGGTTTTAGGGATCTTTAAAATAATTATTGTATACTTTGCCTAGGCATCGCCTAGGCCCTACCTCGTCTTACATAGGCTTATTGCCTAGTTCTGCCTTTTTGCGTTGACAACACTGATTTCTAATAGAATTATTTGATTTGATTTGATTTTTGTTCTTTTTTTTTAAAGAGGAAACAAACAATTGTATTACTTAGATCAAATATGGTACTTTTTTTATAACTAAAATTGTAAGATTCAAACATTTCCTAACATTGAAAAGTAAAGCGCAAGAAAAAAAAATGCAATGATTTTTCTATGCTTTGACTTTTCAATTCTACATACCTTACTTAAACTTACCATTCAAGATTTTCCAAGTCCCACTATGAGCTTTTGCTTTAAGGTGAGGATTACCTTCTTAACTTCCAGGGGTGAGAAATCTTTACAAACAGTATTCTATATGTAGTGAACTCAACAGTGACCAATGAAGCACTTAAATATAAATTGATAAAAGATTGAGGATTTTCGTACATAGAACACCTTAGTATATTTGTATTAAAGCTATGTAATTCCTCTTGGATTCTTCACCAAAGTGTGAAGTTGAATGCACAACTGAAGAGAGTACAATGAACTTCTTTGGATTTTGGATTGCTTTGAAGAATGTGAAGTTGAATGCATGACAAAAGAGAGAAGAAACACTTCCTTTGGATTTAGGTTTGGTTTCAAAGATGCAAGTGAAGCTTTAATTCAAAAGAGTGCTTCAAAACAAGTTGCTTGAGCCTTGAAGTTATAAAGATCACAAAAACTTAGACAAAAGCATAGAGATTTTCAAATGGACTAAGAGTTGGTTTCTTGACAGAGAACTGATAGTTTATATATGTTCTCATACGAACAAAAAAATATCTAAAAGACCTTAGAACTTTAATTCTAAATTCAAACCAAATAGTTTGATTCTTTCATGAAAACATGGGTGGACAGTCCCATTGCAAAACTTGAATGTAATGTCAAAACACCAATAGGAAATAAGCTCATGAGGGATTTTTTTTTTCTTTTGATCCTAAATATCTTAGTTTTGTTTTTTTACAAGGATTAGCACAAACATTGATCTAAGGGGGGTGTATTCAATTTAGAATTTCTTTAGACTTTTTTAGATTTTAAGTGGCTGACTTTTGTAGAATTCATATATTTTTATGGACTTCCAAAATTAGACAAGATTTTTATAGACTTTTACCAACTTTTATTTTAAATGACTTTTATTGGCATTGATAGACTTTTATTGAGTTTTATAAATTTCTTCAAAATGACAATCACAGACGTTAATAGACTTTTATAAAATCTCTGTAATAATTTGCCAAGATATAGTAAATAAGTAGCTATTGAATAATGGATTATGAGAGAGAGAAGGGAGACGTAGGTAGCGGAGGGAAAACAAAATGTCATGTTATGGTGTACAAGTAGTGCCATATAACAAGCTACTATTATTCTTCTCAACCGAAATAAAAACACCAGGTCAAGAGAGAGCCAAAAAGAAGAAAAAAGAAGGAAGAGTGCGAGAAAACTTATTGTGACTATAACTTTCAAAATTGTTCTACTATCATGACTTTTTGTCATTTTTATGGTTGTTTCCCTACAGCTAAAGTAGAAAATGAAGTTATAGCTTTTGTTTGTTGCTATTCAAGTACAACTTAAATGTAGAACCAAAAGATGAAAAACATAAGAAAAGTGCGTAAAAAGAGAGAAGAAGCGATAACATAAGACATTTCTAAAAGGAGAAGGATAAATGATAGTAATGGAGATATATATTTATAATAAGAGATGTGGAGTGTGGACAATATCTATAATAGGATATGAATATTCGAAAAGGAGATATGGAGTATTTAGAGATGTGGAATGTGGAGAATTTATATAATATTGAATATTTTAACACAACTATAATAGATAAAGAGCTAAACGGAGAGTATGAATTATACTAGAAGTCCACAAAAAGTCGTTGGAGTAAGTAGTTGAGCATTTGTAAAGTTATCTAACTTTTTAAGTAAACGGAGAATATGGGAGGCCAGGAACAAGTGTACTTTTAGAAATGTTAGAATAGACAGCAGTAGTATATCTAACAAAGCAATGCACATGTTCGCGTCTTGGGTGATAAATACAAAATGGGGGGGTGGGTACTCTTTAGGAGAATGGATGAGGGGATGGATGGCCCTCAATTTTGCAAAGTTATATGTAAGGATGCCTTCCCCTTGTATGGACATCTCGTCCAATGCTCATATTTCTATTTTAATAT
The DNA here is from genome assembly GCA_030144865.1 of Tinospora cordifolia. Taxonomy (NCBI): domain Eukaryota; kingdom Viridiplantae; phylum Streptophyta; class Magnoliopsida; order Ranunculales; family Menispermaceae; genus Tinospora; species Tinospora cordifolia. Next base: position 1,771 of record JAJIYU010000732.1, on the reverse strand, counting down.
ATCTCTCGTTTCTATTTCAAAAAAAAAAAAAGTCTACAAAAGTCTATCACAAATTGAATACATTTATACTTTAATAGAGTTTGCAAAAGACTTTTTCAAGTACCCCTAAATTTTTGTTGGCTTTTTTAAATTTTATAAAAATCTATATTAAATACTTCTAAACTTTTGTAAATATTTTTGAAGTCTATATTCCATACCCTAGACTTTTATATAAAGTTCTATATTGAATACACCATAACGCTTATGGAGTTAATAGAAGTCTACATTGGTGTATTCAATTAGCATTTCTCTAGACTTTTACAAACTCTAGAGGAGTTTAGGTGTATTTAATATGAATTTTTATTAACTCCAAAAAAATTATGATATATTCAATATAGAATTTTATAGACCTTAAAAAAGTATATAAAAGTCTAGGTGTATTTAATATAGACTTTAAAAAAGTTTACAAAAGTTTTGGAGTATTTAATATAGACTTTTATATACTTTAAAAAAGCATACAAAAGTTTAGGAGTATTTTATAAAGACTTTTGCAAACTCTATTAAAGTCTAGAGACATTGAATTTGTGATTGACTTTTATAAAGTTTTTATGAGCTTAGACTTTTGTTGATTTATTTAAAAATATAGATAGATAAATTTACAAATTCTTTAGTACTTATTCTAAAGACTTTTGTAGACATCTAAATAATTTGTATTTTCCTTTTAGCTCATAATCTGTTATAATTTTTTCAAAACATGCAATATTATATAAATTCTCCACGCGTTACGTCTCCTAACTCTTCATCTCTCCTTTTTGGATATTTATATTTTACTATAGCTATTATCCACACTTCACATCTCTTATAAATATCTATATATCCATTACTCCATATGACGTATCTTTTATCAATTTTCTTTTAGAAATGTCTCATATCCTTGCTTATTTTCTCTTTTACTCCCTTTCCTTTTGTTTTTCTTCTTTTCGTTCAACATCAAACTTGTGCATGAATAGCAATAAATAAAAGTTATAACTTCATTTTCTACTTTGGTTGTGTAGAAACAACCATAACAACAACAAAAAGTCATGGTTAGATCATAATCTTGGAAGCTTTACTCAAAGCAAGTTTTCTTTGCCCTCTTCTTTTCTTTTTTCTTATTCTTTTTGGTTCTATCTCGATCCTGTTTGTATTGTCTCAGTTGAAAACAATAATAGTAGTAGCATTTGCTATTATGTAACACTACTTGTTTAGTATATCGTGACAGTTTTTTCTTCCACTACCTACATCTCCTTCTATCTCTCTCGTAATCTATTATTAAATAGCTACTTATTTACCTTATCAAATTATTATAGAGATTTTAAACTTAAATAATAATGATAATAAGTCTATGAAAGTCTATTGATGTTTATGATTGTTATCTTTAAGAAATCCATAAAACTCAATCATAATTTTATTAACTCAATAAAAGTTTATTAATGTCAATAAAAGTCATTTAAGATGAAAGTTTGTAAAAGTTTATAAAAGTCTTTTATAATTATAAAAGTTCATAAAAATCTATGAATTTTACAAAAGTCAACTGCGCACCCATGAATTAACAATATAATTTGGGATAACCATAGCCAATCTTTGTAATTCTAATTTAGAATCTCAAGACTAAAAGGAATTGGCTTTCGAATTTCAATCAATTCCCTGTTTTGAATGCAACAAACAAAAGTCAAATGCTTAAAAAAAAATAAAGAAAAAATCTATGGAAGTCTAAATAAATCCTAATTGAATACACCTTTCCAGAGTTAAA